>JACEFZ010016316.1:0-129820 GCA_014155875.1 Cepaea nemoralis
GTTGTGTTTTCATGTATAGTATAGTGTGGGATCATGTGGTTTAAAAGTGTGACATGTGTATAGTGTGGGATCATGTGTATAGTGTGGAATCATGTGTATAGTGTGGGATCATGTGTATAGTGTGGGATCATGTGTATAGTGTGGGATCATATGAATAGTGTGGGATCATGTGTATAGTGTGTGATCATGTGTATAGTGTGGGATCACATGAATAGTGTGGGATCTTGTTTAGATTATTTGATCATGTGTATAGGTGGGATCATATGTATAGTGTGGGATCATGTGTATAGTGTGGTATCATGTGTATAATTTGGAATCATGTGTATAGTGTGGGATCATGTGTATAGTGTGGGATTATGTTTATAGGTTGTATTATGTGTATAGTGTGGGATCATGTGTATAGTGTGGGACAATATATATAGTGTGGTATCATGTGTATAGTGTGGGATCATGTGTATAGTGTGGGATCATGTGTATAGTGTGGGATCATGTGTATAGTGTGGGATCATGTGTATAGTGTGGGATAATGTGTATAGTGTGGGATCATGTGTATAGTGTGGGATCATGTGTATAATGTGGAATCATGTGTATAGTGTGGGATCATGTGTATAGTATGGGATCATGTGTATAGTGTGGGATCATGTGTATAGTGTGGGATCATGTGTATAGTGTGTGATCATGTGCATAGTGTGGGACCATGTGTATAGTGTGGGATCATGAGTATAGTGTGGGAACATGTGTATAGTGGGGGATCATGTGTATAGTGTGGGACAATGTATATAGTGTGGTATCATGTGTATAATGTGGTATTATGTGTATAGTGTGGGACCATGTGTATAGTGTGGGATCATGAGTATAGCGTGGGAACATGTGTATAGTGGGGGATCATGTGTATAGTGTGGGACAATGTATATAGTGTGGTATCATGTGTATAATGTGGTATTATGTGTATAGTGTGGGACCATGTGTATAGTGTGGGATCATGAGTATAGTGTGGGAACATGTGTATAGTGGGGGATCATGTGTATAGTGTGGGACAATGTATATAGTGTGGTGTCATGTGTATAATGTGGTATTATGTATATAGTGTGGGACCATGTGTATAGTGTGGGATCATATGAATAGTGAGGGACAATGTATATAGCGTGGGATCATGTGTATAGTGTGGGAACATGTGTATAGTGTGGGACCATGTGTATAGTGTGGGACCATGCGTATAATGTGGGACCATGAGTATAGTGTAGGATGATGTGTTTATTGTTGAGAAAAATTTAAATCTTCATGTTGACAAAAGTTAGTGTCTTATCCTTCATAGGATCTCGCAATCAACACGGGCGTTTTTTGCAGTTGTAATCTCTTGAAAATTTTACGTTCAGTAGTTTGCCACTGCTTTCTGAAGGACCGGTATCCATACCATGTCGTCAAAAGGTGTTTCGAAAGCGGGTATGCGGGATTACGAATTGTGTCCATAACATATTCACCACGGAGCCGGCTATAATCTAATGCACAAATCATATTTCAGTGCATGAAGTTGGTTGTTCATATACAATATTTCGACATAAGCTGATGCACAAATCATTTTTCAGTGTGTGAAGATGGTTGTTCATATACAACATTTCGATATAAGCTGATGCACAAATAATATTTCAGAGTGTGAAGATGGTTGTCCATATACAACATGTCGATATAATCTGATGTACAAATAATATTTCAGTGTGTGAAGTTGGTTGTACATATACAACTTTTCGACAATAGCTGATGCACACATCATATTTCAGTGTGAGAAGTTGGTGGTACATATACAACATATCGACAATAGCTGATGCACACATCATATTTCAGTGTGTGAAGTTGGTGGTACATATACAACATTTCGACAATAGCTGATGCACACATAAAATTTCAGTGTGTGAATTTGGTGGTACATATACAACATTTCGACAATAGCTGATGCACACATCATATTTCAGTGTGTGAAGTTGGCTGGTTTGGTGAGCACTGCATCTTCCAATGCCACTGTCGGAACAGTACAGATTGTACCGAAACTGGGTTATGCCGTAATGACATGTGTGATGAGTTATATTTTGGGCCAGCTTGTCAGTACGGTTAGTACCACGTGCTCGCGTGTCTGCATGCCTGTTATGTTCAATTCTTCTTCTTCTTCTTCTTCTTCTTCTTCTTCTTCTTCTTCTTCTTCTTCTTCTTCTTCTTCTTCTTCTTCTTCTTCTTTTTTTTCTTCTTCTCCTCCAGACTGCTCCTCCTCCTTCTTCTCCTCCTCCTCATTCTTCATGTTCTCCCTCTACTCCACTTCTTCGTTTTCTTCTTCTTCTTCTCCTTCTTCTTCTTCTCCCCGCCTTCTTCTCCTTCAGCCCCTCTCCTTTTCCTCCTCGACCTTCATATTATTCTTCTTATGTCTCTATCCCTCAGTTAAGCATAGGTCATCAACTCATCCAGTTATCAAATGCTTCGTGTGTTCTTCAACATCCGAGAAATATACCATAGTCCATTCTGGTGACGAGAAACCATAGCAAGATGTAGGACTTATACTGGATCTGGAGAGATCAAAATTTATCAAAGTATATTGGACTGTCGTCAGGTGGAATATTACTGGTAAAATTAAGTGACAGACCTTCTGAACTGAACATCATACATGTTTATGCACCAACATCAGACAGCTGACATGACAGCATCGGTGTATTTTATAGTGATTTCAATTAGGAGTAGGCCTTTTTCAGTCCTGTAGGACCATACAGTAGTGCCGTCGGGGAGACACCTGACAGCAACGCTGGTGACTGTATAGTCCAGGGGTGGCCAACCTTTTCAGCAGGCGGGCCAAATTTCAGAAATAATATTTCCTGCCGGGCCAAGCACCTATTTTTTTTTTTTTTTAAATTAAAGGAAACAAGCAAGCGTGCTACAGCTTCGACCACATCGTCGTTTCCCACTCCGCGGGCCGCAACATGACTATCGGCGGGCCGCATGCGGCCCCCTTGTTGGCCACCCCTGGTATAGTCCAATGCGAGAGTGACAATCGCTGTCACAGTTTCCGCAACTGGAAGTCGAATTTGTTCCCGCAGTAAGTGATTGCATTTTATACCTGTGCCGGCTATCTTTAGTTTGTTGGATCAGATTGAACCCAAACAGCACCAGTCCGTTTGCTTTATCTCTTCTCAATGCTGTCATCTACACAGATGGGTCGGTCGTCCGACATGTGAGAAGCTCATGGGCCTTTACGGCTCAGGCCGGAAGAAGAATTGTGAAGGAGGACTCTGGTGCTTTTGTTGAGACCACAAGTAGCCTGACTATGGAAGTCATGGCAGTAAGTAAAGCAATAACATGGCTCGAGACACAGACATTCACTAGGGCATGTTTCCTTAGCGACTCAATGAACATGCTCAAGAGGATAGATGTGGGGTGGATCCGAAGAGAATTGTTGCTGTCTCTGGAGCTGTCTCGGCTGACAAAGATTAGTTTCATCTTCGTGCCAGAGCATGCGGGAGTACAAGGAAATGAGCGGGCTGACAAGCTCGCAGGTAAGGCTAAGATGGAGGGCAGACGCGCCATGGACCAGGCTGACATTCTGAATGCTCTACGAGAAGTAAGACTTGTGCGAGAACCAAGTGATGACTGCGAATCTACAACCATGGCCAGACTGACAGAACAGCGAAATTAAAAGAGGTGTGGCCAAACAAGAACACAACGCAGGAAGCCAAAGAAGATTGACAAACCAACACAGAACTTGTGCCGTTAGCCGCTACACGCTGCGGGAATTGTTGAGGAGGGGATCCGAGCACTTATGCACTGAATGATTCGATGTGCAATGAGGATGATCTGTCGTCTAACTAACTAACTAACTATCTCTTCTCCATGCACATCTGTCTGTTGCAACTCTTTCCTTTAAACACATCCCTTTATCGCATTTACAGTCTTCCAGTTGGCCCCTTCCCTGTGGCTAGTTCTCCGTATAGGAGATCTTAGGGAATACCTTTATCCTTCATTCGAGATACGTGGCCCAGCCACAGGAGGCGATTCTGCTTGAGGAGGGAGTGCACTGTGGTCTTTCAACGATATGCCCAGAATACGTCTCAGAAATATCATATGGAAGGAATTCAACTTTCTTTCCTGTCGTGTGTACAATGTCCAGGATTCAGACCCAAAGAGTAGTATGATAATAAAAGAAGCTTTTGTATACTTGAACTTTTGCACGCTCTGGTAGTCTATTATTCTCCCAAACTCTCTTAGTTAGCCTGGAAAGTGTTGTGGCTGCCTTTCTAATGCGCCTGTCGATTTCTGTCTCTAAGGAAAGATTATCCTATATTGGCGACCCCAAATACTCAAGCTCATGGAAAACCTTCAATTCGTAATTAGTAATTTTGATTGATAGAGGCACACCACCATCTTGTTCCATCACCTGTGTTTTATTTAGGCTGATGGTGCGCCGAAAGTCTTTGCAAGCAGCTGCAAAACGATCTATGAGCCGTTGCAGATCTTCTGCTGCATCAAGTAGTTCGCGTATGCATCAGGATTTTATTTTGCCTTGATTTGCCTTTATTTTTTTTCTTGAGTCTTGATGGGTTATAAAGCTTGCCATCAGATCTTGTAGGGAGGAATATGCCTTCAGTGGCAGTCTCAAATGCCTGCCTTAAGAGAACGGTGAAGAAGATACCAAAAAGTGTAGGAGCAAGCACGCAGCCTTGCTTTTCTCCACTGCTGATGCTTAATGACTGGGATGTTGAGCCGTCAAATAAAATGCTTCCCTGCATGTTTTCGTGAAATGATTTCACGAGGCTTAGCAGGATGGGTGGACATCCTATCTTCCAAAGGATCTTATCACGAGATCAAATGCCTGTGTGAGTTCGATGAAGGCAATATATAATGGCTTCCTCTGTTGTCTGCACTTTCTCTGGAACTGCCTGAGTTGAAAAAGACATCATATCGATGGTGGACCTGTTGGGTCTAACTCCGCAATCTGATTCGGGGCGGATTCTTTCAGCAAGAATGTGTAATCTTTTTTAGGATTACTCGAGTGAAAATCTTGGGTATAATGCTGAAGAGGGAAATGCCTCGATAGTTGTTGCAGTCGCTTCTGTCATTGTGTTTTTATAAATGGTAACAATGTTTGTGTCCCTCATATTAAGTGGTACTGATTTTTCCTTCCAGCAGAGCTGAATTATTGCATACAGTTTTGGGATGATCGTTTCTTTGACATGTTTAAAAATGTCAGGTGAAGTACTATCTTTTCCTGGTACCTTGCAAAATTTGAGAGTGTCTAGTGCTTCGCTGATCTCGGCGAGGCGTGGTTCGTTATCCAGGGCATGCATAGTGGACTGTTGTTCAATGGCTTCCGGAGCTTCTTCTCCGACAGTCTTAACCATGATTTCAATTATGCCTTCAAGAAGTGCAAGCGTTAAATTTCAAATATCATAATGGGCGACTTTAATGCTGACGTTGGAAATCAACCAGATGAACGCATAGTAGGCAAGAATTGACTAGGGTAACGTAATCAAAGAGGTTGCAGACTTGATTGGAAACAACTGGTATCAACAACATCCAATGAACTTATAGACATGGAGGACTCCTGTCAGTAAGATCAGATATCATATTTAATGTATCCTCATAAACAGAAGATTTCGAAATGCATTAAAAGTCGCAAAAACTGTACCACGTGCAGACTGTTATAGCGACCACAGATTAGTCATAAGCAATATACATATACAATTAAAGAATGTTAAATATACACCAAGAAGTAAAATATTTGATCTATGTGCAATAAACACTAAGGAGATAAAAGATAAACTTAATGTAGAGGTAAAGAACAAATTTGATGTGCTGTCCGAAATGGACATTCTATTTCAAGATGTCAGTGATCAATTGGAAATATTAAATAAAACAAGCTGCAGAAACAACTATTCTAAACATGAAGTCCATTGGACGTAAGAAATGGATGACCGAAGACATCTTAAAACTAATGGGAATAAGAAGAAATAGCAAAAATAACCTCGAAAATATGAAAAGATTCACAGGAACATTAGAAAATTGTGCAAAGAGTCAAAAGCAAATATGGCCTGAAGAAAACTGAAGGGAAATTAAAAACCAATACAGAACCCTGAATACCAAATTAATGCACAAAAGAATTTATGTCATCGCTAAGAAAAGAACGCACACACCAACGAGTTGCCAAAATTAAAAAAATAAACAATGAACAAATCATAATAGAAAAAGATGAGATTGTAAATGCGGGGTCAGATTATGTGAAAGATCTTTATAACGATACGAGAGAGGAACAGTATGATAATCTTAATAATAATGAAGGACCATCAATTTTGAAGATGAAAGTTCAAAATGTTCTTAAGCATATGAAAACTGGCAAGACCCGGGATCCAGACAACATTACAATATAATTGATCAAGAAGCATATGAAACGTCACACTGTGTGATCATCGTTGGTGAAAGTTTAAAAAATGATAATAGCAAAGAAGGACACAACATCTGGGAGAAGAGTGTTTGAATTTTTGAGAAAATATATTTTATTAAATTTTTATGCATCTGTGTCAGGTCTTAGTCAGATATGACTGTGCTGCTCTATGACAGTAGATGCTATTACCTGTTTTCTGTTAGCGCCGAATGTTGAGCGGAGTTATCTCACCCGACACCCCAAATTGTCCCATTGGCTTCGGGCGGAGGAGCGTATTTGGGAGGTGTGGTAAGGTAGATTTAGCAGAGAAGGTAGATATTCATATTAGCTAAGACCGACTACAACAGAAAACCAGAAATAGCTCATAAGACTCATAAGGGGCGGAGACAGGTCGTAAGGTAAGGTTCTAATAGATATAAAGAAAGGTTTTCACGTAGAAGGTCAGGAGAGGGAGGAAAGTCACCACCCTTTCAAAGAGGAGAAACTCATTCTTGGGTAAATTGAAAACTTAAGCGTGTCGTCTTCCTGCCATGTAGTGCTCTCCAGAGTTGATGATGTAATTAAATAATATTATCTTTAACACAATAAAACAAGACACAAGTCACCAAGTAAAATAAACAACCCCTGGTTATAGATTATAATATTATAATGGGATAACATGGGGAAAGGGGGTGTTCAACATTTATCTTGAAAATACAGACAACTCCAAAAACCACAATCAATCAATCAATCATGTGCCATGTCGGAAAGCGTGGTCGGTCATGACGCGTCATTACACTCGATCAGCAGAATCGTGGATCAGCTCAGTGTTCTTGTCTCGACCAAGCCATGTGGCCAAGCCATTCACGTATTTACTTCTCGGTCTTCCCCTTGGTCTGTCCCTTCGATCTTGCCAGTTGTCACTAAGTTCTCCAATCCATTTCTTCTCATAACATGTCCAAACAATTTTGACTGTCTATGTTTAATTTCTCTCATCAATTTACGACTTTCATTTGTCTCCTGTAGTACTTGGTCATTGGTTTTTCTGTCTGTCCATGGTATTCTTCGCATTTTCCTCAGAAACCATATTTCTGCAGCCATCAGATGTTTTTTCGGCTTGAATGCACATTGTCCAAGTTTCACATCCATACAAAAGAAGAGTCTCTATGTAGCACCTCAACACGTTTTTTCTCGTTTAAATTGACTTCTTTTTATTGGTCAGTATGTTTTTCATCTTGCTAAAGGCTACTTTCGCCATGGCGATTCTTGTTCTAATCTCTATAAGGCATATCCCATCAGATGTTATTACTGTTCCGAGATAATTGTACTGATTCAATAGTTGAAGAATATTCCCATTCACTTGTATATTACATTGTGGTATTTCGCTCTTCTTAGAGAGAAGGTTAAGGAATTATTACAATGGGCAGACTAGCCATATTTTCCCTTGTTTGGCACCATCACTCCAACAATTGGATGCGACTCATCCTCCCACACGAACATCTGATGTAGACCTTCACCTTTCATATCGGCAAGATATATATCCTTCACTCCTGCGCTATGCATGTGAACCATCCTCTTATTCTTAAGGCCAAGTCGCCGAGATTATCTGGGTGGCTATCAGATAAATAGCCCGGGCATTGCTTCTCTTCTCAAGGATAAATGGTCATGTAACAGCACATCATATTTATGCATTTATAGAGAAAACTCATTCTAAAGTATTTTATACATCAATACATATGTAATGAAACTCATTCTCTTTTTTAACATAGATATAAGAGATTATAAATGATGGTTCAGAAAAAGTATCATCTACAGCAGAATATCAGTGGTATTTCAGAAAAGCATCATAGTAGTTCTTTTCCTAATCATAAGATACATATGAAGACTTTGAATGAATAGTGAATGAAAAGTTCATCCTTCATAAAGTGCATGAACTGACCAAGTAAGAGATTCATTCAATATTTTCCATGTCAAAGAAAGAATCACTTATATCTTTAAACTATTTCTATAAAGCTACTCTTACTTCTATTATCACAAAGAAAGCTCTGCTAAAGATTCAGATCCTTTCTATCCTATCCACTAATCTTAGTCTATTATGATCGTCAAATTACCGATATCTTCAGGACTTACCATTTACCTACACAAACTCTCCTAACAGAACACATCTTTCCTCTTTGACAAATCTCGGCCAATTGCGACGAATATTTGAATTCTCTGCAGACGTTTCAAGCTCATCCAATTAACGTAAGCTTATGTTAATTCCTTCTAAGCGACCAGAATTTCAACAACACTCCCCATGGGATTGGCTTCTAGCCAGAATTTCACCAAACCGCGTGCATCATTATGTACAGGCGTTCTGCCTGTCGTGGTCCGGGATTGGCGGGGGTGTAGGTTGTTTGTGATTCTGGCATTGCCAATTTCAAGACGTGTAGGCGAATTCTATTTTTAGCCTGGTGTTGGTGCGTTTAGAGACAAAAGAGTTGCTTGTCTTAATATTTTTAAAAAGCTGTAGCGGTTCCCACTCCGTATTCATAATGGTGTATTGGCGTAAGCATTATAAATGTCACAGGTAGGTACAGGCCTTATGCTGATGCGAGGAAATGCAACCTAAAGACAAAATACCATAGCAGGGCAGACCTACGCCCTACGCCTTGTTTGGCGGCTGGTCTAGGTTCGAAGCTCCGAAAGGTGGATAGTTAGAGCAGTGCTTTGAAGAACCGGCAGCTTCTGCAGCTTCTCTTGTTCCATATGCCTTGGTGTTACCTTTCCTCTGCAGTGAACTAGGCAGGTTGAGAGAGGGATTATGCCGCATGGGCAACACGTGGTTTCTATATTTCGGCAAGGGCTTTATGCTGTGGAAATTTATAATTATCTGCAGTCTCTAATGCTTGTTCTAAATCTGACACCGAACTGGAGATAGTAGACCAATTTACATGTTTAGGATCAGAAGTAAATAGCGTAAGCATCATAATGTAGCGTACAGCGTAAATAGTACACAGAGGTAAATAGCGTAAACATAACGTAAAAATCGTAAATGTCACAGGTGGTACAGGCCTTATGCTGGTGCGAGCAAATGCAACCTAAAGACAAAATGTGTGTGTGTGTGTGTGTGTGTGCGTACGTGCGTGCGTGCGTGTGTGTGCGCGCGCGTGTGTGTGTGTGTGTGTGTGTGTGTGTGTGTGTTGGAGACAACAAGCTGCCATAATGTGTAATACAGAAGTAGGTAAATATTAATCTGTTAAGTGAGTTTTCGACAGGGATGTGTAATGTCTCCATATCTTTTTCCTTGTACAGTTAACATATTTTCAGAAGTGTAGAAGTTGTGAGGGGAATCACCATTTTGGAACGTAAAATGAATAAGATTAGATATTCTAATGATGTAGTTTTGATTGTAGACAATGAATATAATCTGTAGATGGGGTTATTGTACAGTGAACAAATAACTAGGATTATAATTAAGTTGCAAGAAGACATAGATTATGGTCGTCACTAAGAAGAAAGAAATACGACAATGTAATAATATACATGCAATTATTCTTAAACAAATGAATCGGTACAACTATTTCGGAACTGAATCGGTACAATTATCTCGGAACTGAATCGGTACACCTATCTCGGAACTGAATCGGTACAACTATCTCAGAACTGAATCGGTACAACTATCTCGAAACTGAATCGGTACAACTATCTCGGAACTGAACCGTACAACTATCTCGGAACTGAATCGGTACAACTATCTCGGAACTGAATCGGTACAACTATCTCGGAACTGAATCGGTACAACTATCTCGGAACAGTCATGACATCTGATAAGAGGTGCCTTAAATATGTTAGAACAAGAATCCCAATGTCAAAGGTAGCCTCTTGTAAGATGGAAAATATACTGACCGATACAAAGAAGTCAACTGCAAAGAGAAAAATAGTGTTGTACATAGATTCTGTACTTGTGCAAGGATGAGAAACGTTGACAAGGAGCAGACAAGGTGGATAATCATTTAATGGCAGTGGACATGTGGTTGCTGGGGAAAATGCAAAGATTACCGTGGACAGACATAAAATGCGAACGAACAAGTCCTACAAGAAGCAAATGATAACCTTGATCTGATTAGAAGACTTAGACGTAGGCAGTCAAGATATTTTGGGCAAGTTATGAGACGAAATAAATTAGAGAAATTAGTGACAACTGGCAATACTGAGAAGACAAGAAGAAGAGGAAGGCAGAGAAGTAAATATCTTTATTGCTTGGCCATATGGCATTATTGAGACAAGAACACAGAGCTGATCCATTACTCTAGTGCAGTGGTTCTTAACCAGTGGGGAATATCCCCAAGGGGGGAATTTTAGGTTTTCCATGGGGGTAATTGAGGCCACAGATTGACAGACTCAAAATGGCTTCAGCCGCAGAATCCTGGTTTTCTATTGAGTTTTTTGTTTGATGAAGCACAATTTTCTGGCATTCTGGTGTCGTGTATTAAGTGACAATTCTTTGACATTTTAAATGTTTTTATTATAGTATGATTAATTTGGTGTGTTAATAAAATATTGTGAATTTAAAAATTATAAAAAAAAATTTGAGGCTGACAAGTTTGGAAAGGGGGGATATTCCTCTTCTTTTGTTCGCTGGAAAGGAGGGAATGACATCCTGACATATAGTAAAAGGGTGCACGGGCCAACAAAGGTTGAGAACCACTGCTCTAGTGGTCATGTGAGATGGCGAAACATGACCACCCATGATTATTAGAATGGTGCATGATGCTAATGATGCATCTTCAAACGGACACCAGCAGGTTCTAGCAGTTCTGGAGGAGAGTTTCGTGGCCCCGACTGCTGATGTCTGAGGTGTACGTGTGAAACAATCAGGTCATTGTACAAACAGAAGCATAACTGTTCACATAATTTTAACGTGCATGTGTTATGTGTGATCTGTGCTCTGCATGGATACACGGGTACATATTTGCTTGAAGCTAGGTCGCATATAGAAGGACAAACGTGTGATTGATTGATGATGTGCCACAGATAAACGGATATATGTGTGCTCGATGCATACAGAAGGCCATGTATAGGCTTGACATAAATAGAAAGGTGCATATGTGTTTGATGCTGTGTTATAGAAGAACACACACGTGCTTGATGTTGTGACACATGTAAGACATATATCTGCTTGATGTTTTGTCATAGAAGAACACACGCGTGATTGATGTTGTGACACATGTAAGACATATATGTGCTTGATGTTTTGTCATAGAAGAACACACGCGTGCTTGATGTTGTGACACATGTAGAAGAAAATATATGTGCTTGATGCTGCGTCACACATGGAAGGACATACATGTGCTTGTCAAATACAGAAAGACGCATATAAAAAACATATCATACAATACTGATGGTGCAAATGTGTATTTCAGTGGATTTACTGGCCTGGTGTGACCATCCCTCCAACGAAAGGTACTTGGTGGACCACAACGAATCAACGTGCAACCCATCATCTGTGGCAACATCAGCACTTGCGCATGTCACGATGGAATATCCACTGACCTGGTTCAGGCTGGTCCTTCAAAATGCCAGTACGCCTAAGTAGTGTCTGATAAACATGTGGTATTATTGTCATTACTTGTATTCCTAAGTCGGGCAATCTACCTGCGTAGTATAATTGTGTCAGTATTTATATTACTAAGTCAGGCAGTCCATCTGAGTGGTATCATTGTGCCACTATCCGTATTCCCACGAAGAGTAATTTATCTGTGTGGTATCATTGTGTCAGTATTTATATTCTAAAGTCCGGCAATCTATCTAAGTGGCATTGTTGTGCTAGTACGTGTGAGCCAAAGTGGTGCCAGCTATTTCTGTAGCAGTATGGTGCTAGTAATTGCACGTTTAATGGAAACTTAAAACCGTTAAATTTGTGTGACTCCGACGAACAAAATTGAGAGATAATAAATACAAACACATTTTCAATTAACGTATATCTGGTAAATGGAAATCACAGGGTAAAAGTACCGATAAAAGTAATATAAAAATAAGATTAAAATAAGTTATACTACAACACAATGAATCCATCATTTTCTTCTTAGTAATCTTCATCAGAAACAACATAAATAGATATATAGACAAATATGAAATCAGAAATGTTAAGTAAACATTAACACGTAAACAGAAAAAGTATTGATTTCTAACGTTTCATATCAATACTGTTTCTGTTTCCGTCTGCCGGATCTGAGTCCCTTGTATGTATGCACACTGTATTTATTATCTCCCTGTTTTTCGGGAATCGCATACACATGTTTTCATTGTTATTGTTATATCCTGCTGCTGTTGCTACATGTCTGTGTACGTTATTGTTATATCCTGCTGCTGCCGTTACATGTCTGTGTACGTTATTGTTATATCCTGCTGCTGCCGTTACATGTCTGTGCACGTTATTGTTATATCCTGCTGCTGCCGTTACATCTCTGTGCATGTTATTGTTATATCCTGCTGCTGTTGTTACATCTCTGTGTACGTTATTGTTATATCCTGCTGCTGCCGTTACATGTCTGTGTACGTTATTGTTATATCCTGCTGCTGCCGTTACATGTCTGTGCACGTTATTGTTATATCCTGCTGCTGCCGTTACATGTCTGTGCATGTTATTGTTATATCCTGCTGCTGTTGTTACATCTCTGTGTACGTTATTGTTATATCCTGCTGCTGCCGTTACATGTCTGTGCATGTTATTGTTATATCCTGCTGCTGCCGTTACATCTCTGTGCATGTTATTGTTATATCCTGCTGCTGTTGTTACATCTCTGTGTACGTTATTGTTATATCCTGCTGCTGCCGTTACATGTCTGTGTACGTTATTGTTATATCCTGCTGCTGCCGTTACATGTCTGTGCACGTTATTGTTATATCCTGCTGCTGCCGTTACATGTCTGTGCATGTTATTGTTATATCCTGCTGCTGTTGTTACATCTCTGTGTACGTTATTGTTATATTCTGCTGCTGCCGTTACATGTCTGTGCATGTTATTGTTATATCCTGCTGCTGCCGTTACATCTCTGTGTACGTTATTGTTATATCCTGCTGCTGCCGTTACATCTCTGTGTACGTTATTGTTATATCCTGCTGCTGCCGTTACATGTCTGTGCACGTTATTGTTATATCCTGATGCTGCCGTTACATCTCTGTGTACGTTATTGTTATATCCTGCTGCTGCCGTTACATGTCTGTGCACGTTATTGTTATATCCTGATGCTGCCGTTACATGTCTGTGCACGTTATTGTTATATCCTGATGCTGCCGTTACATGTCTGTGCACGTTATTGTTATATCCTGCTGCTGTTGTTACATGTCTGTGCACGTTATTGTTATATCCTGCTGCTGTTGTTACATGTCTGTGTACGTTATTGTTATATCCTGATGCTGCCGTTACATGTCTGTGTACGTTATTGTTATATCCTGCTGCTGTTGTTACATGTCTGTGCACGTTATTGTTATATCCTGCTGCTGTTGTTACATGTCTGTGTACGTTATTGTTATATCCTGCTGCTGTTGTTACATGTCTGTGTACGTTATTGTTATTTCCTGCTGCTGCCGTTACATCTCTGTACACGTTTAAATGGAACCGGCTACTTATGTGTTATCATTATGTCAGTATTTCTACTCAACACTCAGACCTGATGACAGCTGGCATTTAAATTGGAATAAACAAACAGAAACTTGCCTGGCACACCATCATGATCCGAGCATTATATCCAAGCATTTCTTTGCTAGAAACAAGTGTCTCTTCTTAGTGCCCATTCACGCCACTTGCGTCCATTTTTGACTTAGTCCAAAACAGATTGAGGGTCAATCACTGCGCGTGATATCGTAAAATTGAGTACCCGGCTGCCACATCCGCCACATGTAGTTCCATTGTCATACTTGAAGCGGTATGTCACATTCCTCTCATCAACTCCCCCCCCCCCCCCCACCTCCCCCCGCCCAGCCCACCCACTCTATAAATCTTAACAGCATTATCTGTTCTGGGAGTCTAGATCTACGCTTTGTTCCAGTTTTTGACAGTTTATGTTATCGTGTCCGTTTCTTTTTTTTTTTTGGCCCGTATCGTGGAGTGCTAGTTATTCTATCTCACTACCCAGGGATTTGTGTAATATCCATCCATCCGTCATGTGCCATGCTGGTAAGCGTGGGCGGTCATGTTTTGCCATCTCACTCGATCACCAGATTCGTGGATCAGCTCCGTATTTCTGTCTCGACCATGCCACGAGGCCAAGCCATCCAGGTATTTGCTTCTAGGTCTTCTCCTTGGTCTGTTCCCCTCGATCTTACCAGTTGTCACCAAGTTCTCCAATTCATTTCTTCTCATAACATGCCCACAAAATTTTGACTGTCTACGTCTAATATCTCTAATCAGTTTACGATCTTCATTTGTTTCTTGAAGGGCTTGTTCATTGGTCTTTCTGGCTGTCCATGGTATTCTTTGCATTTTCCTCAGAAACCACATTTCTACAGCCATCAGATATTTTTCAGCTTGACTGCTCATTGTCCAAGCTTCACATCCAAATAAAAGTACAGGTTCTATGTAGCACCTCAACACTCTTTTCCTGGTTTCAATTGACATCATATTATTGGTCAGTATGTTTTTCATCTTGTTAAAGGCTACTTTTGCATGGCGTTTCTTGTTCTAATCTCTTCAAGGCATCTCCCATCAGATGTTATGACTGTTCCGAGATAATTGTACCTATGCACTTGTTGAAGAATATTCCCATTTACTTGTATATTAAATTGTGGTATTTCGCTCTTATTTGTGACGACCATAATCTGTGTCGTTTTACAATTTAATTCTAACCATAGTTTTTCACTGTGTGTAACAACCGCATCTACTAAATGTTACAGGCCCTGTTCATTGCATCGTCCCCCAGTGTTGATTCCTTCCATATCTTCAATATTTCTGAAAATACTTTCACTGTACAGGGAAAACAGATCTGGAGTCATTACACATCCCTGTCTCACACCTCTCTTAAAATGCTAATATTGGCCTACTTCATTATCAACTCTTATGGCAGCTTGTTGTTTCCAATATATGTTTTTTTACAAGTCTAAGGTCTTTTCCATCAATTTGTAGATCTTCAAGCATCCTTATCATGTCGACATGTCTCACTTTATCGAAAGCCTTTGTGTGGTCAATGAAGCAAAGGTGAAGATCTTTGTTTACTTCTATAGAACGTTCGATTAGGGTTCTCAGTATATAAACAGCATTTACTGTACCCTTGCCTTCTACAAACCCACATTGTTCTTCTCCTATTTCAGGGTGTAATTTCCTCCTAACTCTTTGCGTGATAATTCTTTGCAAAATCTTCGTGATGTGACTCATTATACTAATTGTTCAATGTTGATCACATTCCAAGGCTCCTGATTTCTTTGGGATTGCAATAAATACAGAGTTACATAATAATTGTGTAATATCTTTAGACTTAAATGATGATGTGATGATTCCTAGCCTTTTCCTTGGTTTCGAACCCGGTGATTTATGGCCTAATAAGGACGCCAGTTAGAGCCTCACCTTCAAAGACATGAGAGTCAAGATGTTGATGTTAACAGTTAAACATTTTCTCCGAGGCTGTGTCCAGTTTCCTGTTAAGGCCTAGTGATGTGATAGCTCCATTACATTATATAGATCTGATTTTGACACGAATTTTTGTATACTTTCGATCGAATAAGACAAACAGGATTGTTATTGTATGACATGATAATTATCCATGCGTGATATTGTATAACATGATAACTCTAAATGTGTGTTATTGTAGGCATAGGTGTCAACTTCACCGTCACACTCAACCAAGATAAGGGCTTGTGTGACGATGAAATGCGGTTCTGGGAGTCCGACACCATAGTGGATGTGCACTGTAACACTCGCGTTGTTCTGAAGACACTGCAGATTGACGGCAGCATCGTTCCTCGCATCTGTTCGCTGTACATCAGTGGAGGTGAGACTTATTTCCTTGACTAAAACTGTGTGTACCTGAAAGCCTAAACATGCGTAGTGCGCTTCCCAACAAGTATCATGTTGTTATTGCTATCATTCTATTTTGAGAAGCATCTATGTGAGAAGCCTTTATGATGATACCGGAGAACATTATAATATTCGAAATAACAATGAAGGGCCATCAGTTTTGAAGATGGAGGTTCAGAAAGCTCTTAACCATATCAAAAGTGGCAAGACCCCCGGTTCAGACAACATCACAACATAAATTATCAATGCCTCAGAAGAATATGCAATAGACAAAGTCACGAGACAGCTGAACACAATATATGATTCAAGAGATATAACTGCTGAATTATGTAATTCTGTATTTATTGCAATCCCAAAGTAATCAGGAGCCTTGGAATGCGATCAATATCGAACAAGTAGCATAATGAGCCTTAAAACGAAGATTTTGCAAAGAATTATCATGCCAAGAGTTAGGAAGAAAATGCAACCCGAATTAGGAGAAGAACAATATGGGTTTGTAGTAGGCACAGATACAATTAATGCTGTGTTCAGAACATTAATTGAACGTTCTTTAGAAGTAAACAAAGACCGACATGTTTGCTTTATTGATCTACACAAAGGCTTTGATAAAGTAAGACATGTCAACATGATACAGATGCTTGCAGATCTACAAATTGATGGATAAGACCATAGACTTGTAAAAACACATATATTGGAAGCAACAAACTGCAATAAAGTTTGATAATGAAGTAGGTCAACATCAGCCTATAAAGAGAGGTGTGAGACAGGGATGTGTAATGTTTCCAAATCTTTTTTCCCCATGTATATTAAAAATAGTTTTACAAATTGTGAAGATATGAAAGGAATCGTCATTGGGTGACGTAACATCAATAACATTAGATATGCGGATAATAACATTAGATATGCGGATAATAACATTAGATATGCGGATAATACCATTAGATATGCGGATAATAACATTAGATATGCGGATAATAACATTAGATATGCGGATAATAACATTAGATATGCGGATAATAACATTAGATATGCGGATAATAACATTAGATATGCGGATAATAACATTAGATATGCGGATAATAACATTAGATATGCGGATAATAACATTAGATATGCGGATAATAACATTAGATATGCGGATAATAACATTAGATATGCGGATAATAACATTAGATATGCGGATAATAACATTAGATATGCGGATAATAACATTAGATATGCAGTATTGATTGCAGACTATAAGTAGGATTGGCAATATTTAGTAGAAGCAGTCGTTGCACACGGTGAACAAATGGGGTTAGAATTAAATCTTAAGAAGACAGATTATGGTCGTCACTATGTAGAAGGTAATACTACAATGTAATATACAAGTAAATGTGAATAATCTTAAACAAGTGAATCGCTACATTTATCTCGGAATAGCCATAACATCTGATGGGAGATGCCCTGAAGAGATTAGCACAAGAATCGTCATGAAGGAGGTAGCTTTTTGCAAGATGAAAGACATACTGACGAATAAAAATATCTCAGTTGCAACGAGAAAAAAGAGTGCTGAGTTGCTACATAGATCCTGCACGTTTGTGTGGATGTTAAGCGTGGACAATGAGCAGAGATGCTTAAAGGCATATGAAGGCTGTGGAAATGTGGTTTCTGAGGACAATGCAAAGAATACCATAGACAGACAGAAAAACAAATGACCATGTCTTATAAGAAGCAAATGAAAACTGTAAACTGATTAGAGAAATTAGATGTAGGTAGTAAATATTCTTGGTCACTTTAGGTGAATAAATAAATTGGAGAACTTAATGACAACTGGCAAGAACGAGATGAGAACAAGGGGAAGGCAAAACAGTAAATACCTGGGTGGCTTGGCCACGTAGTATAGTTGAGACAAGAACACTTAGCTGTTCCACGACTCTGGTGATCGAGTGAGATGGTGAATCATGACCGCTCACGCTTATCGGCATGGCACATTATGTTTTATATATATATATATATATATATATATATATATATATATATATATATATATATATATATATATATATATATATATATATATATATATATATATATATATATATATCGGTTAAATGAACTGTGCAAGAAATTGAATTAAATTCTAATAAAGAGTAAAGATACAAAAACACAAAAGACACAAACACAACAGTGAGATTACAGGAAGAAAGAAAAATAAGAATAAATACAGGTTGTTTAAAATCAAAAGCAGGAAATATATTATTGGGGGAAGATGCTGTAATGAAGAGGTGGAATGAGTGTATAAGAGACTTATATGATGAAGAAAAGGCAGAATTAACAGAAGAAAGTAACTTAGAAGGTCCACCTATTCTGAAATAAGAAGGTGATGAAGCTATCAAGCATATGAAGAAAGGAAAATTAGTTGGGCCAGATGGAACCACAATAGAAGAATTAGAAGTAATGTGCTAATTGGGAGTAGATATATTAACCAAAATGTTGAATGATATTTATAGCAGTGGATATTTACCCAGTGATATGCTGAAATCTGTATTTATAGCTATACCACAAAGACCAAGAGCAATTGAATGTGAAGATTTTCGTACATTAACCTCATAAATCATGTCATTAAGCTTCTACTCAGAATTATAATGAGAAGAACAAGGAACAAAATAAAAATGGAAATTAGTGAAAAACAGGATGGATTTGTGGAAGGAAAAGGTACACATAATGCAATATACACATTACGAACACTATTAGAAAGATCAGTAGAGACAAAGAAAGACATATATTTGTGCTTCATAGATTATACGAAGGAATTTGATAAAGTGAAACATGATGAACTGATTAAAATGTTTGAAGATATTAACATTGATTGGAAAGATCTCAGATTAATAATAACAATATTTACAGGAACCTAACAGCAACAATTAAATTGGGAAATAAAGGAGGAAATTATGAACACATGAAGTTGGGAGTAAAACAGGGATGTGCTTTGTCACCGGTTCTCTTATCCCTATATTTTTTTTTTTTTTTTTTCGCTTTTCCATCCTGTTTCAGGATATTGCGGTCAACACCAGCATCTTTCAGCTGTATGTTGATTTCTAGGCTAGATTACGCTCATCAGCACGCCACGACTTTCTGAGCGACCGGCTCCATACTCTCATAAGTCACTTTTGCGATTCGAACCACTGCTAATTCTTGTCGCGTCACGTGACGAGAGTATTCGGGGTTAGCGGAGAAAGCTGCTAACCCCTCGGCCATGGAGCCGGCTATCCCTATATAGTGAAGTAATAATGAGAGAGATCAAAGAAAAGACAGGAATAATAATTGGAGGATATCTTCTTCTTCTTTGCGTTCATCCGGAGTGTTTTTTCAGATGTGATTGCGGTGTGTCTAGTTAGGCACCCTTGGATCGAAACCCTTAGGCCAACACATCCGGCTTTTAGCGTGCATTTTTGACCAGGTTAGCATTCCTGGGAGACTCTCACTTTTGTGGTACTGTCCACCTCCCAGCTGGTAAAGTTGGAAGAGTCGGAGACTGCACGGTCATCCCTCAAATGAAGGCAGGGACAGTCCATAGCATTTTCCGCCATCCTGGGTGGCTTCCATAATTGCAGGGCCGGCACATAGCGCCCTGGTACTGGGCACACAGAGGGAATCGTCACGTCCTGCTCATGGCTGCTTTAATTCCTCACTTCAATATATTGGGCATTTCGTTCACCCCGAGCCTTTCCCGCACAAACCAAGCTGGTCTGCAGTCAGTATCCACTAAGCGAGTTTTTCGGACATGTGCTTGTCGTTGTGTCCGTCAGAGCTGTTCCAGACACGTCGGACATTCGGAAACTACCTAGTCAGAGCTGTTCCGAACAAGAGCGGCATTCGGAAACTAGGTAGTCAGAGCTGTTCCTAGCACAAGAGACAATCGGACGAGACAATTCACTCGGACGTAATTGCGTAGTGTCAATTTTTAGTTTGCCACCCGTAGGACGACACTTCCGACTTCTGGCGGGCATTTTTTAATGAGGTTAGCCTTCCTCTGGTTTCGTAGCACGTAAGACTGTTGTGATGTCGCCAACATCTCAGCTGGTCAAGATAGAACGATCAGCGACATCGAGGTCGGCCCTCAAGGGAAGGCAGGGGCAGACCTTGGGCATTCCCTTGCTATCCAAGGAGGCTTCCATAATTGCAGAGCCGGCACATATTGCTCTGAGACTGGGCTCACCCGAGGAGTTGCCACGTCCTGCTCATGGCTGCTTTAGTTCCTCACTTCCATGTGTTGGGCAACCCGTTTGCCACTGATCGCTCAAACACACACCAGGAGCGGTCAGACTTCGAGCGACATCCACTCGGTAAGCTTTTTATTTTGACTTCAGACCACGCAATAGGTCCGCTCGCCGTGCGTTCCATTTTGCGTCATTGAGACGTTCTTCCACTTTTGTCTATACTCTCCGTGAGCTGGATACAGACAGTTTTCGTAGCCATTTTCTTTGACTGGGGCACTTTTCTGACTTTTCGTACTCGCTCACCGGGTAGGCTACATGTGCTGCCGGCTCAGCACCTTACCTTCGTGCAGCAGTGGACGAGAAAAGGCCTGTCCCTCCCATCCGGGAATCTCTCATATTCCCCAGCTGAGAGCCTTCGAACATGTAATAGAACTGAGCATGTAGCTTGCTCAGTATCACGCTTCTATTTTTCGGTAGGCGGGTATCGGCCTGGCTCTCAGATGTGAGGGTTTGTGGCTTAGAGGCGTTCAGCCACAGCCCTCGACAGGGAGCCTTAAGAGTTTTGTCCGGACCAAAAGCGTCTGCCTTCGTGCCTTCGTGCACCTTTTTAAACTTTTGACTGCTATCCTCAGTCACCTGCAGAGCAGCAGGTTGTGTCTCTCTTAGTCTGGTCCCTATCCCATATGCTGTCCGATATGTAGTTTTTCACCCATCGGCAAGCACATGGGGTCGATGGGACACGCAAGCTCCCCCACCACGGCAAGGTGGAGACACATCGGGGGAGATTGGAGGATATAATATAAACAATATACGCTATGCAGATGACACAGTATTGGTGGCGGATAATGCAACAGACATAGTATTAGAGAGTGCACAGAAAGGACTCTCCTTGAATATCAAGAAAACAGTAACAATGGTGATATCAAAGACAACGGGGACACCAAAATGTGACATTGTAATAGAAGGAGAAATTCTCAACCAAGTGGATAATTTTAAATACCTAGGAGCACTTATAACATCAGATGGAAGATGTACAACAGAGAGTAAGAGCAGAATAGGGCAGGCAAAAGCCGCATTTCAGAAAATGAAGATTATCTTATGCAATAAGTCGCTATCAATGAATGTAAGAAAGAGAGTGCTAAAATGCTATATAGAACCAGTTTTGCTGTATGGCAGGGTACCTTGGAATGTAAATGAACAAATTAGTAAGAACTTAGAAGCAACAGAGATGTGGTTTTTAAGATGAATGTTGCGAATTCCTTGGACTGCCAGAGTAACTAACAACGATTGCCTGAAAGAGGCTAATGAAACTAGAACACTACATACAACAATAAGAAAGAGACAAACAGCTTTCTTTGGTCATGTGATGAGAAGAGAGGCATTGGAGAACATCGTGGCAACTAGAAATATCGAGGGGAAGAGAGGCAGAGGCAGACCAAGAGAAATTATGCTAGGACGGATTGAGACGGTGGCATGGAGGAATATCATCAGCAGATTTGATCCAGAACACCAAAGACCGAGATCTGTGGAGAGCCATGAACGCCTACACCAACCGGCACGGCTCTTGATGATGATGAACCCCTATCCTATTTTACTCACTATAAAACCTATTCTATTTTACTCACCATAAATTCTATCTTATTTTACTCACCATAACTCTATCCTATTTTACTTACCATACACCCTATCCTATTTTACTCACTATAAACCATATCCCATTTTATTCACCATAAACCCTACCTTATTTACTCACCGTGCAATTCTATCCTATTTTACTCAATATAAACCCAATCCTAGTTTACTCACCATAAACACTATCTTATTTTACTCATAATACACACTATCTTAGTTTACTCACTATAAACCATATCCTATTTTACTCACCATAAACCCTATCTTATTTATTCACCATGCAATTCTATCCTATTTTACTCACTATAAACCCAATTCTATGTTAGACACCATAAACCCTATCCTATTTAACTCATAATAAATACTATCTTATTTTTCTCACCATACACCCTATCCCACTTTTCTCACCATACACCCTATCTTATTTTACTCGCCATAAATCCTCTCCACATTAAGATGTGTAGACAAGTAACTCTGCATTGTAATGATTCCTATGCAGGTCGTAACGTAGCTTTAAAACAGGAGACGACACATACAGTCGATCAATCATATGTATCAGATTCTCAGCTGGCTGTAGATGGGTCCAGGGACTCTGGGTCTAGTGGCGCCTGTATGCTGCTGGATGTGCAGAATTCAACACAACAGTGGCAGATAGAGTACAATCAAGACATCGTCCTGGTTTTCATTCAAATCTATTTCAGACAAGGTAAGAATATGCTGTTATCTTGTCACTTTTTTCCTCGTCGTAAGACATAATAAATTTTATATTGTTGAGAACAATGTATAATAGTAAGTTTGCACACAGCACCCGTTGTCTAGATGGCGGCATCACTTGATGATAATAATGCTGACAGTACCAATTGTCTAGGTGGCGGCATCACTTGATGATAATACTGATGACAGTACCAGTTATCGAGGTGACGGCATCACTTTATGATAATAATGTTGACAGTACCAATTGTCTAGGTGGCGGCATCACTTGATGATAATACTGATGACAGTACCAGTTATCGAGGTGACGGCATCACTTTATGATAATAATGCTGACAGTACCAATTGTCTAGGTGGCGGCATCACTTGATGATAATACTGCTGACAGTACCCGTTGTCTAGTTGGCGGCATCCATCCATCCATCCATCATGTGCCATGCCGGTAAGCGTGGGCGGTCATGTTCTGCCATCTCACTCGATCACCAGAGTCGTGGATCAGCTCAGTGTTTCTGTCTCGACCATGCCACAAGGCCAAGCCATCCAGGTACTTGCTTCTAGGTCTTCCCCTTGGTCTGTTCCCCTCGATCTTACCAGTTGTCACTAAGTTCTCCAATCATTTCTTCTCATAACATGCCCAAAAAATTGTGACTGTCTACGTCTAATGTCTCTAATCAGTTTACGATCTTCATTTGTTTCTTGAAGAACTTGTTCATTGGTCTTTCTGGCTGTCCATGGTATTCTTTGCATTTTCCTCAGAAACCACATTTCTACAGCCATCAGATGTTTTTCAGCCTGACTGCTCATTGTCCAAGCTTCACATCCGTATAAAAAAAACAGGTTCTATGTAGCACCTCAACACTCTTTTTCTCGTTTCAATTGACATCTTTTTATTGGTCAGTATGTTTTTCATCTTGCTAAAGGCTACTTTTGCCATGGCGATTCTTGTTCTAATCTCTTCAAGGCATCTCCCATCAGATGTTATTACTGTTCCGAGATAATTGTACCTATTCACTTGTTGAAGAATATTCCCATTTACTTGTATATTACATTGTGGTATTTCGTTCTTCCTAGTGACGACCATAATCTGTGTCTTTTTACAATTTAATTCTAACCCTAGTTGTTCACTGTGTGTAACAACCGCATCTACTAAATTTTGCAGGTCCTGTTCATTGTCTGCAATCAATACTGTATCATCTGCATATTTAATGTTATTGATGCATCGTCCCCCCAATGTTGATTTCTTCCATATCTTCAATATTTCTGAAAATACTTTCACTGTACAGGGAAAACAGATCTGGAGACATTACACATCCCTGTCTCACACCTCTCTTAATAGGCTGATATTGGCTTACTTCATTATCAACTCTTATGGCAGCTTGTTGTTTCCAATATATGTTTTTTACAAGTCTAAGGTCTTTTCCATCAATCTGTAGATCTTCAAGCATCCTTATCATGTTGACATGTCTCACTTTATCGAAAGCCTTTGTGTAGTCAATAAAGCAAAGGTGTAGATCTTTGTTTACTTCTATAGAACGTTCGATTACGGTTCTCAGTATATACACAGCATTTACTGTACCCTTGCCTTCTACAAACCCACATTGTTCTTCTCCTATTTCAGGTTGTATTTTCCTCCTAACTCTTTGCATGATAATTCTTAGCAAAATCTTCGTGATGTGACTCATTATACTAATTGTTCGATGTTGATCACATTCCAAGGCTCCTGATTTCTTTGGGATTGCAATAAATACAGAATTACATAACTCCTGAGGTATATTTCCAGTATCATATATTGTATTAAGCAGACTGGTAACTTTATCTATTCCATATTCTTCTAAAGCATTAATCATTTCTGTTGTGACGCTGTCTGAACCGGGGGTCTTGCCAGATTTCATATGGTTAAGAGCATTCTGAACCTCCATCTTCAAAATTGCTGGTCCTTCATTATTATTTTGAACATCATACTGTTCGTCTCTGTTATCGTCATAAAGGTTTTTCACGTAATCTGACCATACATGTAAGATCTGATCTTTTTCTATTATGACTCTTCCATCTTTTGTCTTTAGGCAGCCTGCTGATGTACTTGTTCTTTGATTAGTAAGCTCCTGAATTCTTTTGTGCATTAGTTTCGCATTTTTACTGTTGTGTTGTTCTTCAATTTCTCTGCAATTTTTCTCAAGCCATGTTTCTTTTGCCTCCTTACATAAGGTTCTGACTTTTCTGTGAATTTCTTTATATTTGGCAGGATTATTTTTGTTCTGTCTTCTTGTTTCCATTAGTTGTAAAATTTCTTCAGTCATCCATGTCTTACGGCCCACTTTCTTTACTTTTGGAATAGTTTTTTCTGCTGCACAACTGATTGAATTCTTCAGCATTTCCCATTGATCATCTACATCTTGAAATAGGATCTCTAGATCAGACAATAAATCAAATTTGTTCTTTACTTCTATGTTAAAATTATCTTGTATTTCTTTGTCAGTTTTCAATTTGCACAAGTCATATTTAGGGTTTCCTGCTGTATACTTGACTTTCTTTAACTTTACCCTCAATGTGCCTATAATTAATCTGTGATCACTGTAACAGTCTGCATTTGGAACTGTTTTTACGACTGTTAACGCATTTCGAAACCTTTTGCTAATCAGGATGTAATCTATCTGGTTTTTAATCCTGCTGTCTGGACTCCTCCATGTCCATAATCTTCTAGGATGCTGTTTAAACCAGGTGTTTCCTACAACCATTTCTTGTTCTTTTGCCCATTCTACAAGTCTGTATCCTCTTTCATTTCTCTCTCCCAAACCATGGTTGCCTACACTGCATCCATCGCTTTGCTTTCCTATTTTTGCGTTGAAATCACCCATTATGATATTTATTTCTGATTTTTTACAGTTCTTCAAAGCAGACTCCATGTCATTATAAAATTCCTCTATACTTTCTTCACTGCATTCACTTGTTGGGGCATATACTTGAATGACATTTATTTTAAAAGGTCTTCCGTTTAATTTTACTAATAGAACTCTGTCTGACACAGCCCGATATCCTTTGACAGAATTTGATGTTTGCTTATCTAATATAATGGCTACACCTCTTTGCTGTTCTTCTCCCCAGAGTAAATAATCTTACAATCCTCTCCTGTCCTTATCCCTGCTCCTTTTCATCTCGTTTCCGATATTCCTAATATGTTAATCTTCTCTCTCTCTATTTCTTTTTTGATGTTCTCTAATTTTCCATCTGCATTCATTGTTCTAACATTCCAAGTTCCTACTTTCAGTGATATTAATCTTTTGCACCTAGTAGCCTGCTGACGGTCTGGAGTCACCTGGTGCGCATGACTATCCATACCGGGCGAGGCTGCTCCTATGGAGCACCCATTTACGCCGTTTCTCTGATTATCGATGAGTCCACACAACATGATTTTCTTGGCATCTATAAAGAAGGTAGTTTGCCATTGCTTTCCTTCCTAGCAGTGACCATACTGGTCAGTGACCGTAGCCATTCTCTCCTCGAAAATAAAAGAGATCCTCTGCCTACCGTCGTTAAGGTGGAGACCATAACCTACAACTATCTGTCGGCTGCTCCCTATCTTCATCCACCACCTGCACCCATGGCTTCACGTAACCCTGATCGGGGGGCTAAACGGGTACTCCACCTTGCCCAAGGGTGTCCCGTAGGCTAGCGGAGGGAAGGAGGCGCCTTACTTCTCCTTTGATAGGGGATACCCCTACCCCGCTACCCCATGGCGGCATCACTTGATGATAATACTGCTGACAGAGCCCGTTGCCGAGGTAACGGCATCACTTTATGATAATATTGCTTATAGTAATCGCGTTCAAAACATTAGCCCATTCACACAAGAACCTGACGGATTGTCACCGACCGTTAGGGTGTTTCTATTGAAATAGACATAAATCCCTATCCAAGAGTTTGCCGACAGTCTCTAGAAATTATGGCTCGTTATAAGAATGTCTAAAGGGATGGTCCCGATAGAAGAGACTAGGATTCACTTGGTAGACAAAGGCAGAAGGTGAAGAACACTCGTGTATGTAGGAAGACCTAACACGAATGTCTAGTTTATCTGTCGGTGATCCTTCGTCATTTAATGATAAGCCCCCTGTTTTAAATACTTGCACGCACTCACGCACACGCCTTGCGTTCAAATGATCACGAGGGGAGTACGTTGGTACAAGTATAAAACAATAATACTCTTTATTAGTAAAAGAGAGAATGAAAATTGTTCACGTGGTGAACTATGACAGTTACATTTATGTTACAGGTACAAAAAGTTTTCTGATGCTTAGCTAGATAGCATATCATCATTCACACCATCCAGACAGTGACACACTCAGAACACATGTAGACACAGAGTCACCTGAGACAATCTGATCTCGGTTAGGAGTAGTGCTGGCTTTCGTTTGTATTATGTCTTGGAGTCGACCCTAGCATTCGACAGGTGTACGATGCTCCTCCGGATTCCAGGTTCCGTCTCCACTAGTTGGTGGCTCAAAGTTTCGGTAACCGGACCAGTTCGGTGTCAGCAGTATCAGCAGCGAGGCTCCTTAAATCAAACAAACAGTTGCAGACTCCTTAGTGTCTTGACAATAGCAATGTGTCTGAGTGCTGGTGTTGTGTGTCTGTTGTATATGTGTCAGATGCAGAATAGGAACAAAACATAATTCCTCTCTGCTATTCTGTATCAAAAGCAAAGGGCCAATAGCTCCTATTAGCTTGGCTATACATTGTATGACATGGTGATACAAAGTGACAAAGGGTCCAGAAGTAGACATATCCTAAGACCACATGATCCATTGGGGTAAAACCAGTAGACAAATCTTTGTTTGAAAAAGGCATTACAAAATGTACATGGCTGTAAAACTTGAAGTGACTCATATGCAATAATTACTGGTGCATTCCTTAACACCATGGTGAGGAAGTCCTGGGCAGCCAGGATGTTTCCCTAGATAGCTAAGGAAAGGCCAACAATAATTCAACCTAATCCCACATCAATCATTAGGCATAAAGCAATCAAGTGTCGCCACGAAGTCTTGAGGTTGTGACGAAACGCGTTTATCTGTCTTGGGTCGTCAAGATCCCGCACTATTTTGGCGCGTCATCGGGGGACTTTCCCAGCTACAAATAGACTGAGGGAAGCCGATGGAGGAATTGCTATCTAGAATCTTCTCGAAACACCGAAATTCGAGTAACCCGTGATGCTGGGTATCGCTCTAAATTCTCGTGCAGAGAGATCTAGAAACTCTAGGCGGGGAATGACGGTTTCCCGAGAAAGTATCTTTTCTCAAGAAGCACTCGCTTCTAGTGCGCATTGAGTTGGCACGAAGCGGGGAATTGGCTAAACCAGTCATTCACTTACTTTTGTTCGAAGAGAACAGACGCAGGCCTGATGTGAGCCATTTTTGTGTTGCGTCTCACCTCAACCATGATTCGGCTGACTGTTATGGAAAGGAAGCTGAGAAGCCCTTGAACAGTTCTGAAGCTGACTGGAAATCTGGTTTTTCAACATTCAGGTAGATATTTGTTTAAATCATTTAACTTTGTACGTGTGTTCCACACGTCATTGTTCTAACCTCATTACCTATGCGGATGTCCTTGCATACTAATTAGCAAATCGATCGATAACGCAGGTGACAGTTAAGTGTGGGTTTGTTTACTGTGTGCTCGCGAATCAGCTGTTAGGAACGCCATAATGTGATGTGGGCGATTGGGGTTCCAAATATATGTACCATATATTGCCAATCGTTGCATCTATTAGGTTGCTGTGTTAGAATAAAACATAGCTACTTGTGCCGGATGGAAACTTAAATTATGTCAGTCAGTTGCTGAAGCCAGAAGAACGGTTAGAAAACCAGGTAAGTTGGTAGGTGGAGATTCAGACAACATTTGTGCTTAGTTACTAAGTAAAGGAAGAACTTAGTTCTGTGCCACCAGGAATGATGTAACTATTGTGTAATAACTTAATAGTGAATTCATTGAGTGGAACACCGGATTTCTGTGGTAAGGTAAGTTTGCTTTGGTGATATATATGTATATATATATATATATGATGTGACATTGTGTATATATATTAGGTCATGGCATGTGATACTTCCTGGAGTAATTCCGAACGCCGAATAGGTC
This sequence comes from Cepaea nemoralis, assembly GCA_014155875.1. Lineage (NCBI taxonomy): Eukaryota > Metazoa > Mollusca > Gastropoda > Stylommatophora > Helicidae > Cepaea > Cepaea nemoralis. The sequence goes on from JACEFZ010016316.1 coordinate 29,060, forward strand.
GACGCGTGATAACACTGCGTGCCGTCGCGATATAAATATGCGTTCTGAATTCTTGTCTAAGCTATCCTGTTTCTTTCATACTGGCGCTAGTGCGAGTGAATACTAAGGTGCTGGAAGTATGGAAGGATGCAAGGAGGCTGTATGAGACTGGGGAAATATAGGATATGGGGGATGTGAAAGCAAGTTATGAAAGTATGGGTTGGTAGGCCAAACCAACGATGAAGTTCGGTCCAGGTCAAGGCTAAACCACTTGGGAGGACAGAACTGGAACATTACCCTTGGAACATGTGGGGAACATGTATTCTCAAGAAGGCTTCTTGACTCTAAGACAGAGTCTGATAAGAAGAGTTTAATATGGCGTGGGCAGGTGATCCCACCAGCAAACAGGCTTGTGTACATGTTGGATGTGATCATGTCCTATTCCTATATCCCGAGGGATGGTATATTGATCAAGATTGTGTATTAATGTACATTGATGATGTTAGGAACGAGTCCAGGGACGCTTTACCTATTTGTTTAGTTCGATTAAATTAGAACAATAACAGCCTTGTATCACTACTGACGTTAGCGACGACTGGTAGATGATTAGGGATAGGTGAGACCTATGATCAGACTCGTCATTCTGATTTCTTGCTCTGTTTGACGGGCTGTTCTGTGAGGCCAGCTGACATTTGGGAACCCATACTTTACTACTCTCCATTTAGAGATAATGCTTTGGTTATATGCATAACTAAGTAGCATGACTGAGGGTTGAGTAGTTATTGGTAGGATGCATGTGGACTAATGTTTGGGCCAGTATACTCTCACCGGTCGCTCTTCCTTTTCAGGAGTTTGCCTGTTGAGGAACCAGTCAACTATAATGTTGTTGGCAGGACACCACTTCGTGTGACAGAGCGAAGGGTTCAGTTCTTTACTTATCACGCCAGACTCAACCACACCAGGTACCCAATGTGATTCACCATGCGTGAAGTTTGCATCAAGAAATACACCTGCCCTGAAGGTGCACGTGTGGGAAGTGATGGTTTGTGATGTTTTTCGATAATAGAAGATACTCTGTTTCTGCCAGGAACATTTCAGCATTCTGAGTAAGCATGCTCAACGAAAGGAAACACCGGACCGTATATTATGACGGTGGTTCTGCCTAAACGCAGAAGTAACTGATCTTCAGACACTTGAATGGTTCTTTGGACAGCTCTAGTGGCAGGTCTTGAGAAGAACGACACCAGCTATTGACTTGTGGCAAGTGTTACCCGGTGGAAGGGACTATGGATTATAGTCCAACCTGAATTGTTTCCGTGAAATAGATGTCTGATTCTATTAATGTACTGTCTCAGTATGAAGATTATAAACTGTGTTCGAGTAGGACTCAGTAACATTTCAGTAGCCATATCTGATTCTACAGTGTGACTGTAAGAGACCATTGAATTGGTCATTGACATTTTTCCATTCATGTCCCTGTGATGTGATGAAGGAACCATTGAATTGATCATTGACAGATCCGTTCTGCAGGGGGACTGTGCTATGAGTGACAGACCATTCGATTGGTCAGTGACTATTTAAGTTCATCGAAGTAACGAATACTTGGAGTCAAGTCCAGGAGGATTGTCTCCCAACCGGTATTGTTCGAGAACTGGATTAACAGTGACTCCGTGGGAGTGATACAGATGCAGTTGGTCCAGTGAAGTGTGGTCCAGCAGTGACTCTATTGTTGTGGATCCACGCTCTGGAGACGGAGTGGTCTCCAAGGTTCTAGTCATCTCACTGGAAGGAAGCCGGGTGAGTGGCGGACCGACTGGACGGGACATCTGCATCCAATCTACTTCTCAACTCGATGAAGACACCTACATCTCTGATTCTGTCTCTACTCTATCTTCTATTTGTGTAAATAGATTATTCTATCAGGATGTTCATTTCAGTTCTATATTCTCAAGGGTAGAATAAACTTTATGTAAGTTGACTTGCTCTTTGTATAATGAATGAGTGTGGTCTCGGACGATGCCTAAGTGTTCATTGTTCCACAGGTGTAGGTAGTTAGTGGGGGTCTAGAATCTGGAGGGGCTTGTAGACGTAATTAACTAATATGAGATCAACCACAGAGTAAAAATGTGTATCTGCTTGTCCAACCCCTGGGGCTAGAATACACGGGAATGCCAGAGACACCTCGGGTGTGGTTCACTCTCACTACCCAAGGTGAACTCGTTACAGAGGTATACCCCGCATAATATACGAGCTAAAAGATAAGAAGGCCAGCAGGCAAGCAAGAGGGCTGAGATATTCCAGGCATTGGGCCTTAGGATGTCTCAGTTATCCCTTGTTGAGTTATTTACTCCCCAAATTCTGATTCCTCACCACATAGTATTTGCTTTGAACTTATGACCGTCAGTGTCGTGTAGTTCGGCATGGCGGTGAATCAGGGGTAAGCAAATTTATGTTTGAATATAAATCGCCTAGTAATATTGCTGGCATGTAAGAATCATGTTCCACATGTCTCTTCTACTTCTGCCCACATGGCAAAATCATGTTATCATATTTTAAACAAAATATACACGTAAATAAATTCACAAAATGCATATGAAAATAATCAGTAAGGTTTATACATTATATCTATATATTTTTATCTATAAATATATCTAGGCCTCACATGTTTTCTCTCAATGTTTCCCCTTTCAAATACCACGTGTCATAAATATACATGGTCGGGAAAGTTTGTGTTTTCCCAATATCAGAATATAAATGTGTACACACTTCTTACTATAATCATAATTATTATGTTACTACACTCACCCCAGTCTTATTGCAGCAATTAAGATCTGTTTTGGTATAATCTACCAAGAATGCAATTGGATATGGCAGCTCACTTCATGTAAGGTCTGCTTAGCACAGCAGCTATGGTCGTTGTGAACCGGACGGAAGTTGTTAGTCACAATTTCCGGTGCCGCAGTACTAATAGCATATCGCCGTATTCCCGTTGCTAGGGAGTGACGGACCTATGTCCCCAGTCCGTAGACTTGGTATTAATAAGGGTTGAAGACAGGGGATTTCCCTTGTGACATCATTTGAATAGATGACGTGAAACTACACGTTGTCCCCAATGCACTGTGTAGTTTTAGTGCAGAAAATGTCTGCGTAGTCAATCTGACGTCAGTATTAGTAATTTAGCTGCTGTACTGAATCCATAATGTAAATAGTAATTCAGCTAACCTAATATTGGTGGTATTCACATAGTGATCTAGACTCATCCCGTCACACGGATGTAGAGAACTAAGACAAAACTCACGGCGGCAGATATGCGACTACTTATCGCCTTGACGGACGTTAGGTTGTTACGTTGTGCTTCAAGAAAGGTATAATAATTAACACCAGATCATGGATGGATTTATACCTGTCCGGAGTAAAAAGTCTAGACTGAATTGTAAAGATCATATGTTGCACATCCAGCATGATCCGCCTCTTGGCCTAGTTTATTCCAGACGACATGCAACAGCAATACATCTGGAACAGGACAAACTGCAGAAGGTGCCGAATCAGCAAAGCAATGCTCTAACTGTCCGCCTGTCGGAGCTTCGAAACTAGACCAGCTGCCAAGCAAGGCTTAGGGCCAGGTCTGTCCTGCCATGACATTTTGTCTTTAGGTTGCATTTACTGGCACCAGTATGAGGCTTGTTCCCTCTCAATTGCGTTCCTCCACCCGAAACGTGAATTGTGACTGCTACATTTTTTATATCAAGAATAAATTCACATGAATTGTGTCTAGACCGCTCCACAAACGACAGGCGTAAAGATACAATTTAATTTAAATACACTTAATTACAGAGATACATGTTTGAGAAGTTGACTGGTGAGAATAATTAACTTGTTACAGGTGTTTCGCATTTGGGCTGGACAGAATAATTAATTGATTCAGTGCCAAACAATATCTAAGTTTGGATCAAACATGGAGCACATCAAATAAATAAGTATTATGATGTAAATATCCGTTCACTGAGCATTGACATTGCAGAAGATACCATCAAACAAAACACATAGCACGATAACCATAGTATGGCAATATATCGTCCTTCTGTCCAAATGGAAGACCACATGAAGCGATATATTATTCTTCAGCACTGAATTAATTAACGTGTTCCAGGAGTTTGACATTTGGACTGGTGGGAATAATTAACTTGCTCTTGATATTTGACATTTGGACTGGTGGGAATAATTAACTTGCTCTAAGTATTTGACATTTGGACTGGTGGGAATAATTAACTTGCTCTTGATATTTGACATTTGGACTGGTTGGAATTGTCATAAATTGACCGAAGTAGCTCCCAGGCGGGCAACAACTCAGTCAGAAGTCATTATTTCTCCTACTGGTGTTTAGTTCTGGGTGCAGTTTGAGATCCCGTAATTGTATCTGAAGTGACTAATTACTACCCTAGATCTTAGAGAGAGAAAACTCGGGACAAATGTCTGTTATGCTGACTGAAGACACCGTCTTTAGATACTCAGGGAAAAAAGCCAAGAAGTGGCTGTTCTAGGATTTAGCTGTTCTAGGTATATCCAGGAGTGAGAAAGAGGGATTAATATATGCAGGATAAGCTTGTTACTAAAGGGCTGCATAGGCAAGGTACCTTCCTGATATGTTCTACTCCTGGAAAGATAAATATGAGCCCCCTAACTGTTTACGCATGTATACACTCACTTAAGCCACACGTATATTTATATACAGTTATACTGAAGATGGACGAGCTGAGTTTACAATACAACAACTGTTTATTTCTTATTCTTGTTGATAATAGGATGATGATGATGATTATAATGGCGTTATAACTCAACTTAAGAGAGCACATAGGTCAGGCTACCCCGATGAGACGCGTTGTCCTGTCAGATTGAAAGGGTCCAATTGGTCCCATCAATAGGCCCGATCACTCCCTGATATGTGGATTGTCCATGGCTTCTAAAAGAGCTGGAATGAAACTAACGGAGATGGGTAGTATCTATGTCTACACATCTCAAAACACTTTTGTATATGCATTAATATAAACATACATTCATCTCATAATATACATGCATGTTCCATAAATATATATAGTGGAATTTTGAGGTTGAGAAGGCCTGGATGGATAAGCGTAGTGCTGTAAGGAAATGGCAAAACGCGAAGAAAAACAGAATTGCCCATCCTGGTCTCTGCATGCACTTAGAAAGAGAGATGCACACAAAACTAAGCTATTTCCAACAACAACAAAATCAAAACAAAAAATACAAAAAAAACAAACTTGTTAAGGTTGTTAAATGTGAAAAATTGGCAGAGGTATGTCAAAGAGTAAGCACAGAGACGACACTGAAATTGTTCTGACGACTACATAAAAGCATGCGTGGGGAATTCAAGAATAAGATAATTTCTGACTTCCAAGGTGCCGACCTCATCTGGAAGAGCACTGACGAGGACAAGGGAAAATCCCTCTTCGAACTCTATCTAAAGCAGAGCAACTAGACAGACATAAGAGGCCGAAATCTTGCCAAGAAGGTTACCTCAGACAGGTGTAAGGCCCAGAACATTTCGGATGAAGACACAGTGACAGTGAAATGAAATCAAGGCTGTGCTTCGACGATAAAAAAACAGCGCTCCAGGGCCAGATGACATAAGATATGACGACATTAATAGGTGTACCGACAATGAGCTAGAGAAACTAGCAGACATGTACAACAACAGTATAGGGAGTGCTAGCACCAAGGAGGAGTGGTTATACAGCTATCTGATTCCCTTGCTGAAGCCTGGCAAAGACCACACAAAAATGCAGGGATATCGAGTAATAACCATGCAGAATACAGTAGGCAAGCTGCTGGAGATGTTAAGTACCAGAACAAAATCAAGCCAGCTAGAGAAGCAAGGTATCTACCACATGAGCGTACCGTCCCCAAAGAGAAAGCTGGACCAATGCAGCAGTTTTCGCCGATGAAGTTTATGAAGGTTTCCACTCAGGCATTGACATCTTTACTGCAGCGATTGATTTTGATTACAGGTACAACAGAGCACCATTTAATTTTCTAATGCTTCAGTTTCTTGAACTCAAGATAAGTCCGTCCCTCCTTAGTTGGATCGCTGCATCCCTCTTCCAACAGAAAGTAGTTTTTAGATCTGCACAGTTGGACTTCGGATCCAACTACAATATATCCTGGTCCTACCACAGGGATCGCCATTATCTCCGGTACTGTTCAACGCCTACACAGTGAGAATCTCTAGCGAGCAGATCACTGGACCGGGGAGGACATTGTCATATGCCGACGATGATTTAATGTATCGTCAGGGTAAGGATAGAGATCAGGTTGCTGTGGAACTGCAAACCGAACACAATTGCATAAGTACTTGGTGTGCCGAAGCTGGGGCAATGGTCAACCCAAAAAAGGCAACAGTGACATGGTTCTCTTTGAATAACCATATTGTCAACACTTCCAACACCAACTGTTAATGCGTGTTCAGAGACTGGGAAAGAGTGCAGGCAATGAATTACCTGGGGATACGATTTGATCGAAACCCTTCTTATAATGAGCACATAGACCAGGTGATAATAAAGGCCAAGCGGGGTTTGGCTGCGATGCGGATGATGGCGGCAGCAATCTGTGAGCAGTACCATCTATGCCTCCTAAATGAAGGGCTGGTCATTTCTGTTTTTGAGTATGCGATAGGGATCCTGAATCTCAGCCGTAAGCAGATAGAAAGGATGGAAAGGATACAAAACGAAGCTATGCGCATTATTCTTGGATGTACAAGAGATGCAACATGCAGGACGATGCGCTGTCTTCTTAACTTTCCAACCATTGAAGACAGACTACACATTTGCAGAGCACGTGCCTACCTCAGATTTAACACAAACACACAACATCCACTACACAGTGAAATTAGGAAAGTGAAGGGCAGGAGGTTAAAAAGAGGAAGGTCGTAGATTGGTCAAGCCGAAGACATTCTTCAACAGGTGTGTTCACTTGTAGATTATAACCTGGCGAGGAGTGGGCTACAAGTGTCAACATATTTACGTACGTCTTTTTCAGTTTTCAACCAACTAAACAGAGAATGCAGACAAGAAAATCCGGCTGCTGTGGAGGCGGAAGTACAAGCGTTGATTTTCGAGAATTCGTTATACGGTGATGCTGTCATTTACACAGATGAGTCGGTCGTCCGACATTGTGAGAAGCTCATGGGCCTTTACGGCGCGGGGCGGAGGAAGAATTGCGAAGGAGGACTCTGGTGCTTTTGTTGAGACCAAAAGTAGCCTGACTATGGAAGTCATGGCAGTAAGTAAAGCAATAACATGGCTCGAGACACAGACATTCAATAGGGCATGTTTCCTTAGCGACTCAATGAGTATGCTCAAGAGGATAGAGACGTATAGAGTGGATGCTGCCTCTGAAGCGGTCTCGACTGACAAAGATTAGTTTCATCTTCGTGCCAGGGCATGTGGGAGTACAAGGAAATAAGCGGGCTGACAAGCTCGCAGGTAAGGCTCTGTGCAAGGCGGACGCGCCATGGACCAGGCTGACATTATGAATGCTCTACGAGAAGTAAGACTTATGCGAGAAATAAGTGGTGACTGCGAATCTACATCCATGGAGAGACTGCGAGAACAGCAATCAGAAGAGGTGTAGCCAAACAAGAACAGTACGCAGGAAGCAAAAGTAAATTGATAAACCAACACAGAACTGATCTCGTTAGCCGTTACACGCTGCGGGATTTGCTGAGGAGGGGATCCGAGCACTTATGGACTGAATGGTTCGATGTGCAATGAGGATGATCTGCCGACTAACTAACTAACTATACACATATATAATTTCTAAATATATATATATATATATATATATATATATATATATATATATATATATATATATATATATATATATATAATTTCTAAATAAGTATATATATATATATATATATATATATATATATCTATATATATATATATATATATATATATATATATATATATATATAGATATACACACATATACACGCTATTTAGAAATATATATATATGTGTGTGTGTGTGATATATATATATATATATATATATAGATATATATATATATATATATATATATATATATATATATTCATAATATCATACGTAATTCAGAACATATTTAGCTCAGAACATATACATATTCACCTCCAGCTACATTGTGGAGTGTTTCCCATACACGTTCACCTCACTTAATCTCTCCATTTCTATTACTTTCATGCTGTCTCGTTGGAAGGGTTTCAGTCGCACATTCCTGTCGAACATTAAAGGCCTTCCCTGCACCTCCATGTGAAAAAAGAACGTCCTAATTCCTTGGTCTGTTCTCATACAGACATCATCTCGCTGACAAGGTGACCTGATTGACATTTCTCTTCCCCCCCTCCCCCTCCAAGCGGTTTCACCCCAATCTTGGCAAGCATTCCAAGTGTGGGTCCAAATAACCACGTTATTCTGGACGATATCAAGTAGACAATTTGCTTTCAGGAATTTCTCCTAAGTAGTCAGTCTTCCCAATGCGTGTGCAGGACGAATCTTAAGGCTTATCCTGTATGAGAATGGGCCACACACTCACTAGCTTGGGTAATGTTGGATTTCTCCAAATTATCACGTTCAACAAATCAGAAAACAAAGTAGCGAACGAAAGAATAATAAGAAAACAAAGCCACAGTGAAATAGTGGAGGCTATAACTGGTTCAATGAATATTAAGAAAATCCACACGCTTTAAGTTTGGAAGAGATAAAATGCGAAACAGAAAACTAAACATCAGCAGTCATACAGTAGAAAAAAGGATCAAAATAATATGTTGGTGTTACCTGAGATTATAGCTTAGGAAAAATTCCGTCACTGGACTTAAATCTTTATGTCAGAGGGAACAAGATGTTAATATCTTTACAGGTTGGTAAACTTGTAATGTCATATGTACGATTGCGTCTGAAGTTTGTAGGCAATGCCCCCCTCCCCCCCCCCCCCTGTTATATATTCTGGTCGTTCATGACGTCAGTTCCCTCTTTACTCCACTGTTCACGTGGGGTAATTATTTATGTCCAGTCTTCTGTTAACCCCTCCTCTTTCTTCACTTTTGATTATTCACTGGAGGCCTTATGTCTTGTATACTTTTAACCTTTACTCTCTTTTCACTATAGACTAGTTTTCTCCTGTCAATCACTTTGATTGGCATTACGCTATGCGTCTGGAAACGCTTCGATTCGCTTTCAATGTGTTCTGGGATTCAAACATTCTTTATCTCCCTAAATTCCCGTTGCTGTTTCACAAGTTAAGTCTGGCTGAACGCCATTATCTCCCAGTCCCGATGAGGCCTTAGGCATCTGTTCCTATTCCGAACGCTGCTTGCCACACTTCCAAAGTTTCCCCCGTCTCCACTACGTCTGGACTTTTACCACGATGTGTTAACCGTTGCATTTTATGAAGTCGGAATGTCACACCTCTACGTTCCCTTCTCTTGTGCTGAGACAATGCGAGTTTCTAACCTTTGATATAGATGCCGACTGGCCACGCTCTGTTTGGACTTGAGCGTTAACCCGTGATGTAGGCCTTTTCTCAAGCTGGAATGTCACATCTTTATGTTCTGTTGTCATTGCACTAGTGGTGGTCACTAATTGATTCTCCCACCGTTTCTAGAAAGCAGATCTAGCTTAGTGCCTCAGCGCAGATATTTACAGCTATGACTCAAATTTGCGAAGTAGGGTTGGTAACGCTAGCCCCGCGGGGACGTTGTATTTTCTCTTGTTTTTGGTACCATTTTAGTTTGTCCTTATTACTTTGTTGGGGATTCAAATTATTTTCTTGTGGGTTTAAAGATATATTTTGGATGTGCCGAGGTGTCTCTTCACAGAAATAATTAACTTGTTCTATAAGTCTGACATTTGGAATGGTGGGAATAATTAACTTTCTATAGATGGGGCATATAGAAAGAATGGAAGTTAATAGGGAAACAAAACTCGCTTACAGTCAGGAAATAAATGACCATAGACCCCGAGGTAGACCAAGAAGACGGTGGAGAGATAATATATATACAGACCTACAAGCACTTGGAATCAACGACTGGCAAGAGAAGGTCCACCAGAGAGACGAATGGAGACGGATTGTATCTGCAGCACAGAACCTCAATGGCTCGGAACGCTGAAGAAGAAGAAGAAGATAGATGTTTGACATTTGGACTGGTGAGAATAATTCATTTTCTCTAGAAGTTTGACATTTGGACTGAAGGGAATGGTTAACACGCTTTGAGTGTTTGACATTTGGACCAGTGGGAATAATTAACTTTCTCTAGATGTTTGACATTTGGACTGTTGGGAATAGTTAACTTACTCTAGTTGATTGACAGCTGGATTGGTGTGAGTAATTAACTTGCTCTAGATGGTTGACATTTTGACTGGTGAGATTAATTAATTTGCTCTAGATGTTTGACATTTGGACTGGTGGAAATAATTAACTTGCTCTAGATGGTTGACATTTGGACTGGTGGAAATAATTAACTTGCTCTAGATGGTTGACATTTGGACTGGTGGGAATAATTAACTTGCTCTTGATATTTGACATTTGGACTGGTGGGAATAATTAACTTGCTCTTGATATTTGACATTTGGACTGGTGGGAATAATTAACTTGCTCTAGATGGTTGACATTTGGACTGGTGGGAATAATTAACTTGCTCTAGATGTCTGACATTTGGACTGGTGGGAATAATTAACTTGCTCTAGATGTCTGACATTTGGACTGGTGGGAATAATTAACTTGCTCTAGATGTCTGACATTTGGACTGGTGGGAATAATTAACTTGCTCTAGATGTCTGACATTTGGACTGGTGGGAATAATTAACTTGCTCTTGATATTTGACATTTGGACTGGTGGGAATAATTAACTTGCTCTTGATATTTGACATTTGGACTGGTGGGAATAATTAACTTGCTCTAGATGTCTGACATTTGGACTGGTGGAAATAATTAACTTGCTCTAGATGTCTGACATTTGGACTGGTGGAGAATAATTAACTTGCTCTAGATGTCTGACATTTGGACTGGTGGAAATAATTAACTTGCTCTAGATGTCTGACATTTGGACTGGTAGGAATAATTAACTTGCTCTAGATGTCTGACATTTGGACTGGTGGAAATAATTAACTTGCTCTAGATGTCTGACATTTGGACTGGTGGGAATAATTAACTTGCTCTAGATGTCTGACATTTGGACTGGTGGGAATAATTAACTTGCTCTTGATATTTGACATTTGGACTGGTGGGAATAATAAACTTGCTCTAGATGTCTGACATTTGGACTGGTGGAAATAATTAACTTGCTCTAGATGTCTGACATTTGGACTGGTGGGAATAATTAACTTGCTCTAGATGTCTGACATTTGGACTGGTGGGAATAATTAACTTGCTCTTGATATTTGACATTTGGACTGGTGGGAATAATTAACTTGCTCTTGATATTTGACATTTGGACTGGTGGGAATAATTAACTTGCTCTAGATGTCTGACATTTGGACTGGTGAGAATAATTCATTTTCTCTAGAAGTTTGACATTTGGACTGAAGGGAATGGTTAACACGCTTTGGGTGTTTGACATTTGGACCAGTGGGAATAATTAACTTTCTCTAGATGTTTGACATTTGGACTGTTGGGAATAGTTAACTTACTCTAGTTGATTGACAGCTGGATTGGTGTGAGTAATTAACTTGCTCTAGATGGTTGACATTTTGACTGGTGAGATTAATTAATTTGCTCTTGATATTTGACATTTGGACTGGTGCCAATAATTAACTTGCTCTTGATATTTGACATTTGGACTGGTGGGAATAATTAACTTGCTCTAGATGTCTGACATTTGGACTGGTGGGAATAATTAACTTGCTCTAGATGTCTGACATTTGGACTGGTGGAAATAATTAACTTGCTCTAGATGGTTGACATTTGGACTGGTGGGAATAATTAACTTGCTCTTGATATTTGACATTTGGACTGGTGGGAATAATTAACTTGCTCTTGATATTTGACATTTGGACTGGTTGGAAAAATTAATTTCCTCTAGATGTTTGACATTTGAACTTGTGGGAATAAATAACTTGCTCTAGATGTTTGACATTTGGACTGGTGGAAATAATTAACTTGCTCTAGATGTCTGACATTTGGACTGGTGGAAATAATTAACTTGCTCTAGATGGTTGACATTTGGACTGGTGGGAATAATTAACTTGCTCTTGATATTTGACATTTGGACTGGTGGGAATAATTAACTTGCTCTTGATATTTGACATTTGGACTGGTGGGAATAATTAACTTGCTCTAGATGTCTGACATTTGGACTGGTGGGAATAATTAACTTGCTCTAGATGTCTGACATTTGGACTGGTGGAAATAATTAACTTGCTCTAGATGGTTGACATTTGGACTGGTGGGAATAATTAACTTGCTCTAGATGTCTGACATTTGGACTGGTGGAAATAATTAACTTGCTCTAGATGTCTGACATTTGGACTGGTGGGAATAATTAACTTGCTCTAGATGTCTGACATTTGGACTGGTGGGAATAATTAACTTGCTCTTGATATTTGACATTTGGACTGGTGGGAATAATTAACTTGCTCTTGATATTTGACATTTGGACTGGTGGGAATAATTAACTTGCTCTAGATGTCTGACATTTGGACTGGTGGAAATAATTAACTTGCTCTTGATATTTGACATTTGGACTGGTGGGAATAATTAACTTGCTCTTGATATTTGACATTTGGACTGGTGGGAATAATTAACTTGCTCTAGATGTCTGACATTTGGACTGGTGGAAATAATTAACTTGCTCTAGATGTCTGACATTTGGACTGGTGGGAATAATTAACTTGCTCTAGATGTCTGACATTTGGACTGGTGGGAATAATTAACTTGCTCTTGATATTTGACATTTGGACTGGTGGGAATAATTAACTTGCTCTTGATATTTGACATTTGGACTGGTCGGAATAATTAACTTGCTCTAGATGGTTGACATTTGGACTGGTGAAAATAATTAACTTGCTTTAGATATTTGAAAATTGGATTGGTGAGAGTAATTAACTTGCTTTAGATTTAACACACTGAAAGGGTGTGGCATTTAAACTAACAGATGCCCGCAACTGTTGTGGATGTTTGACAACTGAGCAGGCAAAATAAAATACATACATTAGATATGTCACAGTTGGGCGGGGGTGTGGAGTAACGTGTTCCTGTTCACATTCTGCAGGTCGCGTCCAGCAGTTTGAAGATTTCAACTTGCAGACGCTTGACCATGATTTTTACGTCATCAATGACGTCATAGATTTGACCCCTTCCGTTTACAATGTGTTCGCAACCTTACTGAACGGTACGTTGGCCAAGTTCTTGACTATATCTCAGAGACCAGATATGACAACCGACTCATTGTCAACGTTGGACGTTTGTGAAGTGGAGACGTACGGTGGTAAGTTTGCTAGAGAGAGAGAGAGATTGAGAGAGAGAGAGAGAGAGAGAGAGAGAGAGAGAGAGAGAGAGAGAGAGAGAGAGAGAGAGAGAAGAGAGAGAGAGAGAGAGAGAGAGAGAGAGAGAGATGCGGGGGAGACAGAGAAAGGAAAGAGAAGATGGAAAGGTAGAGTGAGTAGAGTGAAGGAGAGAGAGGGGAGAGGATGAGGCGAACAAGGAGGCACAGAAATGGATGTGTATCAAGGAAACACCTGCCATGACGACAACTGTCGAGATGGTTGAACCACTTCTTGTGAGTTGAGGTGAGTCGAGACTAGAACCGATGTCGCATCACCAGGGCCATTCCCATACAAGCTCTGTCCTTATCTTCCAGCCAGCAAAGAGTTCCACACTATACACGTGATCCCAAAGGGGCCTGATCACATCTATCTGAACATGCTCCAATATATCCCCCCCCCCCCCCACCCGTGCAGGAGGACTAGAATACAGACACAACCAAAGTGAGGCTTCCATCGTCTGCCCCAGGGTTCCAGGGTCAGGGTGACAACTATGATTGTGTTTGTGTGTGCGTGCGTGCGTGCGTGCGCGCGCGCGTGTGTGTGTGTGTAATATTTCCCCTATCCTATTGTAATTCAGTGCGTCACAACTGGATCGATATGCTTTTCTCTATTGCAAACAGGAATAATGCGGTTTCTAGGTCTCAGTCTCAAATGACCTGAGCTTCAGACTACGTTTTCCTTGTTGGCTAAATAATAGTCATTACGTTCCTCTTATAATCCATGTCATGAAGCCTTGGTGAGCATGTTTGTCTGTGATCTACTGTCTCGTGCGCTGAGATCATTTCTGATGCCAATGTTTCACCATGACATGCCAAAGTATGTTGATTGTTCTCTTGTCATGACATACCGAAGTATGTTGATTGTTCTCTTGTCATGACATACCCAAGTATGTTGATTGTTCTCTTGTCATGACATACCGAAGTATGTTGATTGTTCTTTTGTCATGACATACCCAAGTATGTTGATTGTTCTCTTGTCATGACATACCGAAGTATGTTGATTGTTCTCTTGTCATGACATACCCAAGTATGTTGATTGTTCTCTTGTCATGACATACCGAAGTATGTTGATTGTTCTCTTGTCATGACATACCGAAGTATGTTGATTGTTCTCTTGTCATGACATAGCGAAGTATGTTGATTGTTCTGTTGTCATGACATAGCAAAGTATGTTGATTGTTCTCTTGTCATGACATAGCGAAGTATGTTGATTGTTCTCTTGTCATGACATAGCGAAGTATGTTGATTGTTCTCTTGTCATGACATAGCGAAGTATGTTGATTGTTCTCTTGTCATGACATAGCGAAGTATGTTGATTGTTCTCTTGTCATGTCATGCCAAAGTATGTTTAATGGTCTCTTGTCATGACATGCCAAAGTATGTTGATTGTTCTCTTGTCGTGACATACCCAAGTATGTTGATTGTTCTCTTGTCATGACATTCCCAAGTATGTTGATTGTTCTCTTGTCATGACATAGCGAAGTATGTTGATTGTTCTCTTGTCATGACATAGCGAAGTATGTTGATTGTTCTCTTGTCATGACATACCGAAGTATGTTGATTGTTCTCTTGTCATGACTTGCCCAAGTATGTTGATTGTTCTCTTGTCATGACATACCCAAGTATGTTGATTGTTCTCTTGTCATGACAAACCAAAGTATGTTGATTGTTCTCTTGTCATGACAAACCAAAGTATGTTGATTGTTCTCTTGTCATGACATACCCAAGTATGTTGATTGTTCTCTTGTCATGACATAGCGAAGTATGTTGATCGTTCTCTTGTCATGACATAGCGAAGTATGTTGATTGTTCTCTTTTCATGACATAGCGAAGTATGTTGATTGTTCTCTTGTCATGTAATGCCAAAGTATGTTAAATGGTCTCTTGTCATGACATGCCAAAGTATGTTGATTGTTCTCTTGTCGTGACATACCCAAGTATGTTGCTTGTTCTCTTGTCATGACATACCGAAGTATGTTGATTGTTCTCTTGTCATGACTTGCCCAAGTATGTTGATTGTTCTCTTGTCATGACATACCAAAGTATGTTGATTGTTCTCTTGTCATGACATACCAAAGTATGTTGATTGTTCTCTTGTCATGACATACCAAAGTATGTTGATTGTTCTCTTGTCATGACATACCCAAGTATGTTGATTGTTCTCTTGTCATGACATACCGAAGTATGTTGATTGTTCTCTTGTCATGACATACCGAAGTATGTTGATTGTTCTCTTGTCATGACATAGCGAAGTATGTTGATTGTTCTCTTGTCATGTCATGCCAAAGTATGTTTAATGGTCTCTTGTCATGACATGCCAAAGTATGTTGATTGTTCTCTTGTCGTGACATACCCAAGTATGTTGATTGTTCTCTTGTCATGACATACCGAAGTATGTTGATTGTTCTCTTGTCATGACTTGCCCAAGTATGTTGATTGTTCTCTTGTCATGACATAGCGAAGTATGTTGATTGTTCTCTTGTCATGACATACCCAAGTATGTTGATTGTTCTCTTGTCATGACATACCAAAGTATGTTTAATGGTCTCTTGTCATGACATACCGAAGTATGTTGATTGTTCTCTTATCATGATATACCCAAGTATGTTGATTGTTCTCTTGTCATGACATGTCGAAACATGATGATTGTCCTCTTCTGTTCCCCGCGATCAGTTCTCTGTGTGAGGTAACTTCTTTCAAAATATCTCTATTTCTTATTTATCCTTCCGTGGTGTTCATTTTTCTATAAAACCACATCTCTGAAGAGTAGGTATAATTCCATACTAATTCATTATTTATGTGTACCTAATGTACCCAATGCTGATTTATGTGAGAATCTATTCAAGTCAGCACGGCCGAATGGATTTGAACGCATGTTTTTAAACATCATGTGTGCTGATGCCGGGGTAAGGTGTTCAACTCCTACACCCGACAGTTGGACTAAAATGTCTACCTGTCGTCCTTGACTTGGGGACGTAAATTGCATGAACCTCTGAAGTTCTTTGAATGAGAACCATGAAGATGTAAGCAGTGATGTACTTGTAGTGACATATTCATGTGACAGACGAATGACTGAGGATGTAAGCAGTATTGTACTTGTGGTGACATGTTCATGTAATATTGCGATGATTGGCCAAGTGTTTGCGTCGGCTGCCTCGCGCGTCGTATGTTGTGGGTTCGATTCTGGTCAACGTCGTTCGGTTCACGAGTGCAATTTTCTCGGAGACTCCTGGGAGTCGTCGCTGGAGCTGCCAAGTTCGTGAATTATGCGACGCATTCGGCAGGCCTCCCTTTGGAAACCGACTGCGCCATATGGGATAAAACCGGTGCAGTAACGTTGAATTACTACTGGCAAAGATTGTTGTGAAGTATTTCCCAGTCACTGCACATATTCTGAAACTTATAGTACTGGACAGAAATGTCAAGATTTCACCAGACGATTCAAACTTGGAGGTGTATGTGGGGCCATTAAAAAAGGCAAGACATAATTGACTAAGGCCAAGCCGGAGAATCCCGCCAGACCCATCTAGGCAGAGTTGGAAGAATAATGAAATCAGTCCAGCCAATGCTATCCAGCAGACCACCAGCACATTGGGTTGGGAGCAGAAAGATCTGTGTTCTGGGCACCTCTTTACAGCTTGACCATGAATATGTGTTAAAATTATCCTTGGGGTTAAGGTAATACCGATATCGCAGCAATATAATATAAAATTCTATTAAAGATTAATGGGCTGTGTCAGACAGAGTTCTGTTAGTAAAATTGAACGGAAGACCTTTTAAAACAAATGTCATTCAAATATATGCTCCAGCAAGTGAATGCAGTGAAGAAAGTATAGATGAATTTTATAATGACATGGAGCGTGAATGGAACAAATGTAAAAAATCAGAAATAAATATAATGGGTGATTTCAATGCAAAAGTGGGAACTCAGGGCGATGGATGCAATGTAGGCAATCATGGTTTTGGAGAGCGAAACGAAAGAGGATACAGACTTGAAGAATGGGCAAAATAACAAGAAATGGTTTTAGGAAACCCCTGGTTTATTTAAACAACATCCTAGACGATTATAGACATGGGGGAGTCTAGACAGCAGGATTAATAACCAGATAGATTACATACTGATTAGCAGAAGGTTTCGAAATGCGCTAACAGTCGTAAAAACTGTTCCCAATGCAGACTGTTACAGTGATCACAGATTAATTACAGGCACATTGAGGGTAAAGTTAAAGACAGTCAAATATACAACCGGAAACACTAAATATGATTTGTGCAAATTGAAAAACTGACAAAGAAATACAAGATAATTTCAACATAGAAGTAAAGAACAAATTTGATATATTGTCTGATCTAGAGATTCTATTTCAAGATGTGGATGATCAATGGGAAATGTTGAAGAATTCAATCATTTTAGCTGCAGAAAAAAACTATTTCAAAATTAAAGAAAGTGGGTCGTCAGACACGGATGATCAAAGAAAGTTTACAGCTAATGGAAACAAGAAGACACAACAAAAATAATCCTGCCATATATAAAGAAATTCACTGACAAGTCAGAACATTATGTAAGGACAAAAAAGAAATATGGCTGGAGAAAAATTTCATAGAAATTGAAAAAGAACACAACAGTGAAAATACCAATCTAATGCACAAAAGAATTCAGGAGCTTACTAATCAAAGAACACATACATCATCAGGCTGCCTAAAGGCAAAAGATGGCAACATCATAATAGAAAATGATAAGATTTTAAATGTATGGTCAGATTATGTGAAAAACCTTTATGATTATAACAGAGAAGAACAGTATGATATTGAAAATAATAATGAAGGACCATCAATTTTGAAGATAGAGGTTCAGAATTCTCTTAACCATATGAAATCTATCAAGACCCCCGGTTCAGACAGCATCACAACAGAAATTATTAATGCTTTAGAAGAATGCAGAATAAATAAAGTTACCAGACTCATAAATGCCATATATGATACTGGAGATATACCTCATGAATTACGTAATTCTGTATTTATTGCAATCCTAAAGAAATCAGGAGCCTTGGAATGTGATCAACATCGAACAATTAGTATAATGAGTCATATCACGAAGATTTTGTTGAGAATTATCATGCAAAGAGTTAGGAAGAAAATAAAACCTGACATAGGGGAGGAACAATGTGAGTTTGTAGAATGCAAGGGTACAGAAAATGTTGTTTACATTCTGAGAACAGTAATTTAACGTTCTATAGAAGTTAACAAAGATCTACACCTTTGCTTTATTGACTACACAAAGGCTTTCGATAAAGTGACACATGTGATGGTTAAGATGCTTAAATATGATCATAATCAATACTCTTGTTCCAGGAGGAAAGGAGGCCAAGCGCCATATTTTTCTGTTCGCTGCACTTGCCATGTTAGAAAATTCTACTTCACATTCTGTATCAATATGCTACATAAATCTATTATCCCATAACTGCATATGAATATAAACACGTTTCTCTTTGCAATGTAAATGCACTCTTTAAATGCACAGTCTAGGCATTGGTGCTTCTGCAGAGAAAATGCTAAGGGTCTCTTAAAACCCCTGTACACAGGTTCACAAATTCATGAATATATTAGGAGCGTTCATTTGAAATCCGTTCGTGCTGCACGGCGCGTAATTGCATACGTTGTACATGATCATGTCATAGCCATGTGATAAGTACTGACCAGTGAATAAAAGATCACGTGCTTATCGTCCCATGATGCAGAGGTTCTGTTTCTGGCCGATGAGAAAATGACCGGTGTCATAGTCATATTTATACAGTTTGGAAACTTGGCATGAGACGTATTAGGCGCGGTCAACAGAAGGAGACCATGCGATGTGACCTATCACGACATTGTTCACAAACACGTGACAAGTAGGCTGGAGGTTTTGGGCTGGAACAAAACGTCACTTTAGAGTCAGTCAGACTTGGACTTAGTTCGGTGTTGGAGCTAGTCCTCGTCAACAGAGCAACGGCTACAGACTATGAGGCTCTTGTAGAATTGTGATGTGAGATATTGTTTGTACATTTGTGAATTCGTTATGGAACAACAGATGATGTTCCTGACAGCGTCTACTGTATCGTGTTAGTAAAATAGACTGTGAAAAAACTAGGCCAGTGTCCTGTTCAGCAAGCTATGTTGAGTCAGTCTAAGTTGTTAATGTGTATAGACTGTATCAGATAGAAAAGCTCAATGGTCATCAGAAGTAGAAGTAGAGATGTCTACCAGATACAGAACACGCATCTCCGGAGATATCAACAAAGCGAAACCAGACCAGTGAAGTAGTGACGATTACATAAATAGACACACATAGTATTATTTGGCGCTCACAGAAGAAGAAGAAGGAAATAGAGATTAGAAGACGCACTAGACAACATAAAATGTGAAAGCTATAATAGTTACCGACCGGAATCGAACCTGTCGCCTCCAAATGACGACGGCGCCTCGCAGCAGGAACAAGTGTACTTCGACGCACGACCAGCTAGACACTCCAGTAGTGGCGCGGTTGTCGTCTAGTTGTCTTAACGCTACCCGTCCTATGAAATCTATGTGTTGTACAATCAGGCCGTGTGTAAACTACCAGGTGCTTCCTGCCATCAGTTATCAACGTTAAAGAATGTCACGGGGTTGCTGTATGAATCAAGAGCCATGAGTAGCAGAATCTATCTAACCATGCAGCTGTCTGTCAGCACTCAACCTGATTGTCAGAATTGTCAATCAGACAAGCAAATAAGCTCAATGGACTAAACTTCATTGAATAAACTCCATGGCAAACATGGTGCATGTTAAAAAGGAACAGTCCATGAACATATGTTTAAACTATATAAAAGTGTTGAGAAATTAAAACATTGTAATGAAGAAAATTCAAACCATCCAGTGACACAGAATCTAAATGATCTAATCAAGGGTAAACAAGCCAGAACACAAAACCCAGGTTACAACATTCAAATCGTATCCTGAACGGATGAATTGCAACAATTTCAAGTACGATCACCACGGTTGGCTGGCAACAGATTTCGTCCGACAATAAAGATGTCAAAATGTCAAATGTGTACAGTTTGCTAATGAAATCAACGTAATAAGTGAAGACAGCTGAAGTCAATGATCAAGAGTGAAGAGAATGTTATACGAACTTGGAAATTCAATAGATTGACATCGGAAAGTTTAGACAATTGTTACTTGTATAGATAGCTTCAACACAAGTGATCGGAGAAATGCAGCAGGTCAACTTCACCGACACGAAGTTAACCACAACATCACAGGTCAACTACACCGTCACAAGAATTCAACGCTTGATGGCTGCAAATGGGAAAGTGTCAACAAACACAGGTCGGTGCGGACACACGGTATCAACACACTGAATTGGAATGACTTGATGGATCAGTCAAAGTAACAGTGTAATTTAATTTTCGAACATGTCGTTAAAGGAACTGTGTGATATTTAAAGCCATTCAAACAGTTTATAAGATTAGTATTTCGTAATGGTGATAGACAATGAACAGGTTAAGCAGTAGCCCTATACTTTAGAAATTAATTAGTAATGTGACTTAGTGGAAATGTGAATTGATTATGTATTTGCAAAACACTGTGTATGGAAAAGAGACACTGTTCAGTTAACGATAAAGACTAAAACAACATGGACATTTCATCATTTAGAATTATAAATTGTGTGATATCATACAGAGTGAACGATAACAAACTGTCCGAGAAATATGCCGACTTGTTTAGATAAGAACGTTGTAAATTAACGTAATGTTAAAATTTCATACGGACAATTAGGACATTTTAGTAATTGTGTGTGATTTTAGCGACCACTGTAGGGTTGCCGACATACGTATTATGGCGATAAAATCGTGCACATCTCACGAACGCGATCGCACGACACTGGAAAACCGTCTTATCTTCCAGTTGGGTTCACGCTCCCCTCACGGCCTCAATGTCCAACACAGTTTTATTTAAGTTCCTAACGCCCCTTGCCCCCATCCCCCTTCCTCATCAACGTAGTCGTATAGTCCACTTACAAGCCAGTTGCTTGTCATTCACAGGACGTAGTAGTCAACACCAGCATTATCTCTGCCTTCTGTGACTTCTTTGTTAGTTTGTGTGGGATCGCTTCTCATTGCTTTCTGAACAACCGTCACTTGTGCTATTTTATGATAGCAAACATTTGTTGGTCTGCATCCATATCGCCCACAGCAGTGTTTCGAACTTAGCGTGCGGAATTTCCAACTGCATCCGTTACATCGCCACAGAGTTAGCTACAGTGCTCTACATATCCATATTTTTTCATCTGCTCTCCTGGGCGCGCGCCATCCCCCCCCCCCCCCCCCCAGAGCGGGTACCCTCACCGGTTGACTTAGCCAATCACCGAGTTTCTGGCTGTACTGACCTTTAGTCAGTTGACCCCGTTAACCATGACATCCGTTTTATTCCATCCATGAATAGCCGTTCAAGCTAGGACACAGATAAGTGAAATTTATACTTTCATGTAGTGTCGTTCGTGTATTTGATAGTCTATTTTTTGTGTATTTGTTCTGTGCTGACGAAGGCGTTGGCCGCAACGTCCATTGTTTTTTGTTTTTGTTTTTTTGTAGTCGTGCTTACAATCTACTTCTCGTTTTTCAGTGTTGCATTCATTGCTTTTCAAGTTTTACCGCAGTTCCCCTTATTCCTCTAGATAGCAGGAATCTTGATTCCACAGATTTTCAAAGTAAAATTTTGAATAGCTGGTGAAGAGGAAAAAACATTCTTCAATTTTTTGTTTCAGCTAAAGGGGGTTGATAGCCATAGTCCTATTTATACAGTTTAGGAACATGGCAAGTGAGGTGTTAGGCGCGGTCAACAGAAGGAGACCATGCGATGTGACCTATCACGACATTGTTCACAAACACGTGACAAGTAGGCTGGAGGTTTAGGGCTGGAACAAAACGTCACTTTAGAGTCAGTCAGACTTGGACTTAGTTCGGTGTTGGAGCTGGTCTTCGTCAACAGAGCAACGGCTACAGACTATGCCGCTCTTGTAGAATTGTGATGTTAGATATTGTTTGTACATTTGTGAATTCGTTATGCAACAAAAGATGATGTTCGTGACAGCGTCTAATGTATCGTGTTAGTAAAATAGACTGTGAAAAAACTAGGCCAGTGTCCTGTTCAGCAAGCTATGTTGAGTCAGTCTAAGTTGTTAACGTGTATAGACTGTATCAGATGGAAAAGCTCAATGGTCATCAGAAGTAGAAGTAGATATGTCTACCAGATACAGAACACGCATCTCCGGATATATCAACGAAGCGCCACTAGACCAGTACAGTAGTTGCGTGATTGTCATCCAGTTTTCTTAACGCCACCCGGCCTATGAAATCTATGTGTTGTACAACCAGGCCGTATGTAAACTAAAGGTGTTTCCTGCCATCAGTTATCAAAGTAAAGGTTGCCACGGGGTTGCTGCCTGACTTGGTAGAGGTATTGTGATCTATCAATCTCATAACAGGCTCATTATGATCATAGCCAATAACATGTCACCACCATCCCCCTCCTCCAGTAGATGGACCCGAAGAATATTACTTTGCTTAGCAGGACCCGAGGTTGGAGACAGCCAATAGAACCCAGATTTAGCTCAACTCTAGACCCTGAAATACTTGACCCTAAAGAGAGAAAATCATCCAAGGGGCTACACAAATATTGACCCCTGCCAGCAGTCAAAAGAAACTGTGCTCCCATACTATACTTCAGGACCCAGCAGACTGCCAGATCTTACTTTTGTATTTAGTTACTGAATTTAGTACTATTCATGATTGCTGCATTGTTTCATTTTGACTGAGCAATGTTGGATGAATATGTTGTCAATCTGAATAAGAAGTAGGGTTGAGCATAAAGTTTGATCCATGAGTCAACTTTTGATTTTGTAGATTAAAATTGTTGCTTGGAGTGTGATTTGGGGTGATTTCTTGAAGACTGATCTGTTCACCCTGTACTTGTTCTGTACTGTCAATATATGATATGTTCACACAGTACTTGTTCTGTAATGTCAATATGGAATGTTCGTACAGTGATTGTCCTGTTATGAAACAATATGTTCTGTTCACACAGTGGCTTTATTGTGCTACCTGTGCATGTCCAGTTCATTATTTATGTGTTTAGGTTATCCAACACACATAAGAATACAATAGTAGAGATCCAGGATCGTGATAAACTACCTTTGCTTGTTTCTAGAGGAGGTCATCTCCTATCAAGGCTAGTGGTAACAGCCCGTGGTCTCATCACCATCTAAAGGAGCCTTTAGTATAAATTTTTGTGGAAGACACTGGCTATATCCATAGTTATCTTCACGTGGGGGTAACGAACCAAATTCTAGGCATCCTACAGAAGGCTATAGAGGATAGGAACCCATCCCAACCGGGATTCCCTTACACATATCCTCATCTATTATTATTACCACCTCTCTGTTGTGTAGATATATTATGGTTATTGTTGTTACGATCTGCAGCCTGTCGGCTAAAACCACGGGTTGCTGAAATACAATCGTGCACATACTACACACAAACACAGAGCTGATCCACGGCTCTGGTGATTGCTGTGCTGAAATACAATCGTGCACATTCTACACAAATCAAATCACATCAACTTTATTTTACAAGGGTCACAAATCGGTCACGCAGGCCCGTCTTACATTCGGCCATTCGAATCACTCATCTTTCGTTCTTCAAGAGCATTATACATTCACATAGGAAGAAAAATATACATTGTGAAATACACAAGGACAGAGCTCATCCACGGCTCTGGAGATTGTGTGTGAGGGAGAAACATCTTCTGCGTTCATCTTGAGTGTGTGTGTGTGTGTGAGTGTGTGTGTGTGTGTGTGTGTGTGTGTGTGTGTGTGTGTGTGTGTGTGTGTGTGTGTGTGTGTGTGTGTGTTAGAAGCACTGCTGTAAACAGGCACAATTGCGTGTGGAAACACACACACACACACACACATACACACACACACATATATATACAGGGGTCATGATTCACGTACGTATTGTTTCTTTATCAGATATAGACTGTCCGCCTGGTCGGTTCGGATTACTGTGCGAAATTATGTGTGCATGTCCCTCCAGTCAGGAATGCAATGCAGTCACCGGAGCGTGTCTCCAAGGATGTCCAGCGGGATTCCATGGCAAGCACTGTTCTGTTAAATGTCGTCCCCGTTGTCTTAACGACTTGTGTGATCGGCGTTCTGGCGACTGCATTCGCTGCATTGCTGGATACACGGGGAATAACTGTAGTACAGGTAATACTGAGCGTGTGTGTGGAAGCATCATACAATGACATCTCACTCACGCCGCATGTTGCCTGTGTGTGTGGAAGCATCATACAATGACATCTCACTCACGCCGCATGTTGCCTGTGTGTGTGGAAACATCATACACTGACATCTCACTCATGTGGCATGTTGCCTGTGTGTGTGGAAACACATACACTGACTGCCATCTGACTCATGTGGCATGTTGCCTGTGTGTATGGAAACATCATACAATGACATCTCACTCATGTCGCATGTTGCCTGTGTGTGTGGAAACATCATACGCTGACTGACATCTGACTCATGTGGCATGTTGCCTGTGTGTGTGGAAACATCATACACTGACATCTCACTCATGTGGCATGCTGCCTGTGTGTGTGGAAGCATCATACACTGACATCTCACTCATGTCGCATGTTGCCTTTGTGTGTGGAAACATCATACACTGACATCTCACTCATGTCGCATGTTGCCTGTGTGTGTGGAAACATCATACACTGACTGACATCTGACTCATGTGGCATGTTGCCTGTGTGTGTGGAAAGCATCATACACTGACTGACATCTTACTCATGTCGCATGTTACCTGTATGTGTGGTTAAGAAGAACCTATTGCATATGACTATGCCGAACGAACAAAATAGAGAGAACTTGCCAGGCAACTGAGATATGTTTTTTGAGATGTGTGATGCCAATACTGAGACACGAAGTAGTACTTGTGTTGGCGATGTGTGTAGATGTTTGTAGGTACATGATCGCCCGCCCCGCTGTGCATGAGATAAATATTGTGAGATTGCTTCTTCTCATAGAAATAAGATGACCGCCCCTTTAGACATGGTTTTCTTAAAACTGGAAACACCTTAAATATCGTAGTGGCATCACTTTGATTGCATTTTGTAATCATCTTTGTGCACTTAAAGTGAATGACGTTATTTTATGGCAAATGCAGAAATTCAGATATCTAGACACACGGATAACATCAGATGAAAGATACATCACAGAGATAAAGATCAGAATAGGGCAAACAAACAATGCATTCTATCAAATGAAGAACGTTGTATGCAATAAGTCGTCCTAGAAAATTAGAAAAAGAGTTCTTCCATGTTACATAGAACCAATTTTAACATACGGCTGCGAATCATGGACAATCAGTAAACGGGCAGATAATCCTGGAAGCCGAGGAGATGTGATTTTATAGAATAATGCTGAGAATTAATTGGACAGCCCAAATGAGCAATCGGCACGTTCTAAGGCAGTAGTTCTCAACCTTTTTTGGCCCGTACCCCCCTTTACCATATTTTCAGAACGTCATTTCCCCCCCCCTTCCTATCAAAAATTTTGCCCGTGCCACCCTTCAGCGTATTTTCAGAAAGTCACCCCCCCCCCCCCCCCTTTCATATTTCCAATCTAAAAATCCCCCACTCCTACACTGTATACGTAAACATGGAAGGTAAATTTAATAGCATATACTAAAACACGTCTAGACATCCCCATAAAATATGATTTGTGGGTCTACTGACTTTATAAAATGAATTTTAGAAGGATGAGATGTACATAACTGTAAAGTATGAAGGGAAAAACAATATCAAGTAATCGGTTCTTGTATTCACCCGATCTTGAAATAGTCTTCATCCCCCCCCCCCTGGAAACCCTAAAATTCCCCCCGGGGGGGGGGGGGGGGGGGGGAATTCCCCACAGGTTGAGAACCACTGTTCTAAGGGAAGCTCAGTCGCAAAGACAGTTTATCACAAACATCAGAAACAGGCAGTTTTTGGCCACGTTATGAGAAGACAACAACTGGAAAATGTTGTGACAACCGGAAAGAGAGATAGCGGAAGACAGCGTGAGTAGATTCTTTACAGTCTTGTGTCATGGCTCGGAAGGGAGCCAACACACGAATTTGTCAATGACGTCGGAGATCGTAATTTGTGGAGAGTCATGATCGCCCACGTCAACCGGCAAGGCGCTGGATGATGATGATGATGATGATGATAAATCATCTTTTCACTATAATGACCATCACTTGGGTCTGGGACCTGACACAAAAGACAATGGTTCATATCCCCGTTGTGACAATGGTTATGTATATACTACTACTACTACTACTACTACTACTACTACTACTACTACTACTACTACTACTACTACTACTATTATTATTATTATTATTATTACTACTACTACTACTACTACTACTACTACTACTACTACTACTACTGCCCATGTTGCTTGCCCTGATCATGCTGCCCGATCTGCCGATGCTTCTTGCTCTGCCCATCCAGCTCGCTCTGCCCATGGTGCTTGCCCTGCCCATCCAGCTCGCTCTGCCCATGGTGCTTGCCCTGCCCATCCAGCTCGCTCTGCCCATGGTGCTTGCCCTGCCCATCCAGCTCGCTCTGCCCATGGTGCTTGCCCTGCCCATCCAGCTCGCTCTGCCCATGGTGCTTGCCCTGCCCATCCAGCTCGCTCTGCCCATGGTGCTTGCCCTGCCCATCCAGCTCGCTCTGCCCATGGTGCTTGCCCTGATCATCCACCTCGCTCTGCCCATGGTGCTTGCCCTGATCATGCTACTTGCCTTGCCCATGTTGCTTGCCCTGTGTATTGGTGCATTATTTACCAAGAGTGATCTGTGTGATATTCTCCTGCCATGTCTGAATGTGTACATCCACATGGAAGGTGAGACTCGACTTTCGAATGTTGTCTATCAACTCGGAGTGTAAACTGGAGGTTGCAGTTTCCTGTAGCATGTCCATGGAGTTGTATATGATTATGACGTGTGCGACTTCCTGTTCTGCTGTGTTCTGAGGCAAGTGATGGTCTTCATAGACGGCTTGATATAGTTTTCTTGAACGCGCCGCTATTCCATTGAGTTGAGTCAAGAGCAGGCATCACAGCACACGAGACATTACCACAGCGCTCCGTTTTCATCAGTAACAGCCAGCCAAGAATCCCTAACACTAATGGTTAGTTAGTTAGTTAGTTAACTAGTTAGTCGACAGATCGTCCTCATTGCACATCGAACCATCCAGTCCATAAGTGCTCGGATCCCCTCCTCAGCAAATCCCGCAGCGACATCAGTTACGTGTTGGTTTATTAATATTTTTTTGGCTTCCTGCGTAGTGTTCTTGTTTGGCCACACCTCTATTAACTTGCTTTTCTCGCAGCCTGACCATGATTGTAGACTCGCAGACATCACTTCGTTCTCGTAAATGACTTACATCTCGTAGAGAATTTAGAATGTCTGCCTGATCCATGGCTCGTCCGCCTTCCTGCAAGCCGGTCAGCCTGCTAATTTCCTTGTACCCCAGCATTCCCTGGTACGAAGATGAAACTAATCTTTGCCAACTGAGACCACCCCAGAGACAGCAACCACTCTCTTTGGACCCACCCCATCTCTATCACCCTGAGCATACTCATTGAGTCACTAAAGACACAAGCCCGACTGAATGTCTGTGTCTCTAGCCATGTTGTTCATTTACTTACTGCTATGACTTCCATAGTCAGGCTATTTGTGTTCAAAGCAAATCACCAGACTCTTCGTTCACAATTTTCCCTCCGGCCTGAGCCATAAAGGCCCATTAACTTCTCACTCCTCGAACTACCGACCCATGCGTGTAAATGACAGCATCATCCTCTGTAGATTTTTCGAAGATCAGAGCCTGTATTTCCGCCTCTACAGCAGCTGGATTTTCTTGTCTGCATTTCCTGTCTAGTTGGATGCACACTGAAAAGGATAACAGAACTTTGTTGGTACTTGTACCCACTCCTCGCCAGGTTCTAAGTCCTCAAATGAACACACCTGCTGAAGAATGTCTTCGGCTTGAACCATCCAGGACGTTCCCCTTTTTAACCTGCTGCTCTTTACCTTCTAAATCTCGCCATG
Source organism: Cepaea nemoralis (assembly GCA_014155875.1). Taxonomy (NCBI): domain Eukaryota; kingdom Metazoa; phylum Mollusca; class Gastropoda; order Stylommatophora; family Helicidae; genus Cepaea; species Cepaea nemoralis. The sequence continues at coordinate 57,755 of JACEFZ010016316.1, forward strand.
CAGTGGATGTTGTGTGTTTGCATTAACTCTGAGGTAGGCACGTGCTCGGAAAATTTGTATTCTGACCCACATGGTCGGAAAATCAAGAAGATAGCGCATCGCCCTGCATGATGTATCTCTTCAACATCAAAGAATAATACGTATAGCTTCGTTCTGTATCCTTTCCATCCCTTCCATACGCTTATAGCTGAGAGTGGGTATCATAATCGCATACTCAAAAAATTGAAAGGCCTAGACCCTCGTAAAGAAGACATAGATGGCGCTGCTTACAGTTTGCCACCGCCATCACCAGCATCGCAGCGAATCCCCGCTTGGCGTGTTATCACCTGGTCTACGTGCTCAATATAAGCGAGGGTTCGATCAAATCGTATCCTTATGTAATCCATTTCCTGCGTTCTTTCCACGGTCTCTGAACCCAGATTTACAGTTGGCGATGGGGTGTTGACAATATGGTTATTTAAAGAGAACCATGCCACTGTTGCCTTTGTTGGGTTGACCATTGCTCCAGCTTCAACACAACAAGTGCGATTGAGTTCGGTTTGTAGTTCCACAGCAACCTGATCTCTATCCTTACCCTGACGATACACTAAAACATCGTCTGCATTTGACAATGTCCTCCCCGGCCCTATGATTTGCTCGCTTGTGATTCTCACAGTGTAGGCGTTGAACAGCACACCTACCGGAGATAATGGTGATCCCTGTGGTAGGCTAGGATATATTGTTGTTGGTTCCGAAGCCCAGTTGCCACATCTTAGAACTGCTTTCTGCTGGAAGAGGGCTGTAGCGATCAAACTAAGGAGGAAAGAACTTATCTTGAGTTCAATAGGCTGAAGCATTAACAAATCCAATGGTACACTATTGTACGCGTCCTCGAGATCAATCAATGCAGCAAATGTTTCAATGCCTGAGTGGGAACCTTCATAGCCATCATGGGCAAAAACTGCTGCATTGGTCCAGGTTTCTCTTTGCGGACGGTATCCTTCCAGGGTAGGTGGGAAAAAGCTTTGCCTCTCTAGCTGTTTTGATATGTTTCTGGCAATTAACTTCTGTGGGATGTGGATTTTAATTTATGAGAATATTTTGTTAAAAGTGTCTAGGAGGATTTAATTTGATTCTCTATTATTTAGCCACTTGAGGTGATCATGGAATTCTACCATAAACACAAGGAGGAAAATAGTTCACTCCTGTTCATAGCTGTATTTATGAGTACTTCTCCATTCCCACTTATCACCCTCTAAAATTTACTATAGTGCTAAAAGACATTGATTGTTCACAAGATATAAACAACCGCGGTTGAACAAATATCAACACTGGACTTTACGTACACATTACCACTGGTGGACAAACAGTTCAGGCATTAAATCAAGATCTGGAGTTACATACATGAAGGTGTAATGGTCACATTGAAGTTCATATACAGGCATTGGAATGATTTGCATTTCAGAACACATTTATCCCATTTCACCATATAAAATACAATGTTATTACAAACAACACAACAACCACAAATTGGTTTCATTTACCCTCATAATTAAGACACATAAGAATCAAAGTATATAGAACCCCAACATATAAACATTTGTTTCTGATACCTTTTTCACTTCTCTCATTTTAAACAATAATGAGTTGGTGTCAAAATACTATACCATATATGCCATAACATAACCCTTTAGTTATACTTCATTACCAAATAAAACACTCTTTACCTTTTACACGTCATAGAAGGAAAAAAAACACACACATGATACTAATAATTACATTAGTTAATTATAGTGTTCATTTAAGCATTGCGGGTGGATATTCCTCTCCAGTGCTAAGTTGTTAATGTCCATAATTATCCGGGACAGCAATAAATACTCACAGTCATGTTTTAATGTCCAATGAAGTTTGTTGCGGAAATACTTATAATCCCTATTAGGAAATAAATTCACCACATATACATATCCCCTCCATTGGGGCTGAATTCACGAATCTTCTGTTGCGAACGGCTCGGTGTCAGTGTGAAATTGAGGCCTGGGTTGGTCATACCTTCAGGAGATGCATCTTGAGTCTTGGACTAAGGGTCTTCCCTATATCACCATATCCGATGAAAAGGATGCCGACCTTTCAGCTTCTCGGCTTATAATATCCGAATCTCAATTTTGTTCCCACAGATTTTTCACCCACCTAGCCATCAGTCTATAATCTATTCCACAGTTGATGGCATTTAGGCTGACATGGGACCAGCACAGAGTTCTGATTCATTATTTACTTTAAGTGTAGACATACAATTCTGCTTGTTATTCATTTGGTTCATCTAGAATTAATTCCAGGATTCTGCTGCAGGCATGAGACTGAAGAATATTATTCTACCACATATCCAGGGTTGCAAGCCATCAGGTGATTCCCGTGGTTGCAGGCGTAGAGGCCTTTACTCCGCTAGCTGCTTTCATACGGTTCTTTGGATGGTGTTCAGGTTTTGGAACCTTGAGGTAATCTGGTGTAGTTATGGTTCAGAGGTTCTGAAGTTGGTACATTTGGCTGTATTGGCTTATAAAGTTGTTTCAGTGTCTCTTCCCATTTGTTTGAGTTGGTGTTCATAGCTAGAACTTGGTGTTGAATGGCTGATACCTTCTGTTGACTTTTGCGGCTGTGTGACTTTTCTTTCGAAGGAGGATACTTGGGTGTATCCTTTGAACTTGGGAGTCCAACAGACAAATGGAGGGTTCTTACTGCTGTTAATTTTATTACATGTAGTATAACTCCCATAGTATAGTTGACCTCGACGATTGGTGGTTCATCAGGCGGTACCTCCCAGAAGTAAAACAGGTTATCCTTTTTGTATCTGTGTACTAGGCATCACTTTTACATTCTGATAATGAATTCCATCCTGGGTAATCTGACCGGAGTCAGAATATCAAACGCTGAGTGTCTATCGTCTTCGATTCGAATGTGTCTTTCGCTGGCTATGGCAGCTAATGATTGCCGCAGTAAACATTGATGTATTTCTAGATCCAGAACATGGTTAATCCGTTTAGTCCTGACTCACCTTCACCAGGCTGTTAACCCAGGATCCTGATGATAGTGATGAAATGCAGTCTCACCAAATCCACCACTCGCTATAGAAAAGGGATGACAAAGAATACAACACGAGCATTAACCTACTGTGTTATGTTTACATTTCCCAACACAATTACAAAAAAAAGGGGAAGGAGATAGGAGTGGGGTTCCATGTTCCCTGTCCCTCGTCGTTTGTTGTAGAACTTTTACTAGCTCTGATAGTGAGTGATATATCTTTTCACTCCATGTTTCTTCTGTTGTTACTGGAACTATTAGATGAGTGAAGCCATCCTTTATCCAACCCTTGGCTAGTGCATTTGTCATACCTTGAAGAGAATAGTCCAGAAATAGACTCTTGTTTCTGATTCCTCGTCTCTATTCCTTCGCTATAATCAGCATTAAGCCAAAGCTAATGAACATTGACTTCTGGTGTACTGACATACTCAAGGATTCTTACATCACATCATGTTTCCACAGGAGTAACATTAAAATGTATATTCCCACAGTAAAAAGTAACAATCAGAACAGAGAAAATTCTCATAACAGAAAAAAAAAAAAAAAAAACATACATGTCCATTTCTCTTATATCAAGTACATGATAATCATACATAATAATTAATCATAATGATGATGCAGGGAGTTTAGGTTTTTGAATTTTCTTCAGGGGTTGCTTGCTTGCTTGTGTTCGTTGGCTTGAGCTCCAACGCAAAGTCCTGTATGTCGGATGAAGGCATCCTGTTGTCCAACATCAGTGTGATATCATACAGGACCTGAGGTTTGCGTGAGTATCCGTTGTCCCATGTCTGGCTTATTGGTGCGCAGACTGGTGGTTCCTCGCCGTACAGGCAGACACTCTCCGACTTCGGAGGAATCGGCGATCATATTGACTTCAGCCAGGACCCCGAAGGGACCTGTTGCCCAGGACGCTCGACGAGGACGCGTCAATAGGTCTTGGCCAGTATATAACCCGGCCCTGGTGCCTTGGAAACACCTCTGCGTCACTCTTCAGGGGTTAATCCCTAAACTAAAACATACATTGTTTTCCCCCACTGCGTACAGCACATGGGGATAGTAACCGCTGTGATATATTTTGCCAATGACTGCTATTATTCGGAGTGTATTTATTAGAATAACTTATGCAGCATGGTCCAGTATTCTGAATATTGTAAGCAATTTATTCACATCAATCTTCGCTTTTGTTCCTACTACGGTGAGGTGATGCGGATTGAATCCTATCCGAAAATTCATTTTGATCACGCGTTTACTTCCTTTGTTCTTGAATTTATATTCTCAAACATGGCATTTCCCTAGCAATATTTTATGAAATGATTACATGTCCCTCCTCATATGGAGTGGTTACTAATCTGTTAACAAAAGGATGGTACTAAAATTTAGCACTATAGTTCCAAGTTACAGATTATGATGTGGCAAGCATTTTATCCCCTGACTAAGAGTCAGGAATATGCGTAATCATTTGTATGTCCCCGCATGGATAAAACACAAGTTCAGAGATATCCTTAACAGTGAATTTACTCCACATAGGATATTTGAAAGTGACACCAGTTCTCTACTATGAATTATGTATTCAAGAGTCTGTTCCCACCTTGAGAAAATGCCTAGACTGTGTTTTTGACCTGAGATTGATACTCTACGGTACACATAATATTTCTAGGTTATAAGCACTATTAGTTAGATATAAGTTCATAATGCCTATAAAAGATTTTAACATAGGGATTTGAAATTGTAAAACAGGAAAAATTACAGCGTGGCACCCACATGTGTTTCATTGGTAAACATCATCCAGCCTGGTTTAAGAGAATTGTTGACTTATTATTCTAACTGATTTTTAATTAAACATACTGGTCTATGTAATACATATTTACATCTTAATAATGTAGATATAACATACCAATAGCTGAAGAGAATCATGGTTTTAAAAGGCAAAAATACCTTTCCCCACACGGGGAAAGGGGACCGCACGTCTGTTTCCTTTCTTAGTCTGAACTAAAATGGCTACTTTAGTCTTTGTTTAAAACTAGCCGGTCTTGGCCAGGTGCGTGAGCCAAAATAAAGCCAAATAGATTAAGCTGTGCCCCGGTCAGTCAATCGCTGTTTTATTTTCTACTCTTACCTAAGCAAGATACTTAACTAGTAGTTGTTAGGGTTTGTTTATTTTTAAGGGAGTCAATGCTAGGAAAGGGTAAGGGCGTTTTATTATATCACAACTTCTCCAGCAGCTTGCCTATTGTATTCTGCATGGTTATTACCCGATATCCCTGAATTTTTGTGTGGTCTTCGCCAGGCTTCGGCAAGGTAATCAGATAGCTGTGTAACCACTCTGCCTTGATGCTAGCACCCCCTATACTGTTGTTGCACATGTCTGCTAGTGTCTCTTGCTCGTTGTCGGTACACATATTGATGTCGTCATACCTTATGCCATCTGGCCCTGGAGCGCTGTGTTTTTTTTTTTGTCGTCGAAGCACAGCCTTGATCTCTTTTACTGTCACTGTGTCTTCATCCGAAATGGCCTTACACCTGTCTGAGGTGAGCTCCTTGGCAAGATTTCGGCCTCTCATGTCTGTCTGGTTGCTCTGCTCTAGATAGCGTTGGATGACGGCTTTGTCCTTATTCTCGTCAGTTCTCTGCCGGATGAGGTCAACACCTTGGAAGTCAGGAATATTCATTCTTAGTTAGTTAGTTAGTTAGTTAGTTAGTTAGTTAGTTAGTTAGTTAGTTAGTTAGTTAGTAGCAGTTCCAACTTCACAGCAACGGGTCTTCCCCATTATGCTCCGTTCCTGTGCCAGTGAATATCACACAATATGCTCCCCACTGCCCAATGTGAAAAGTGAAAAGGACAGGAGTCTCGACAAACAACAGCCCGCACAGATACACTGTGCATAATGCCGCCGCCAGAATGTCAACACAATAGTCCCCCACAAAACACCCAGTTCATTTCTGATGGAATCGGCAGTCATTTTCCCATCTGGATGTTTCCTAGATGTTCACCCACACAGTCCACAAAATACAGTTCATTGTCGATGGTAGTGGCAGTCAACCAGAAGCCCAGCAGCCACGCATTTCTGCATAAGGCAAAAACCGGTCAACTCTGGGACATAGCCATCTGCCATCGCTCCGAATATCCAGTCACGTTCCAAAAAACCTCGGGCAGATTCAAAAGCATTTCACACGAAACTCACAGCTCACAGTGTCGAGCCACGCACTCACTCAGTAGCAGGGCGACGGAACAATCAAGCCACCTTAGTCGCCTCTTACGACATGCGTGGTAGGCTGCAGTGTTGCTATTCTTTGCTTCCCTTATGGGCCCCGGCAACAGACCGGAGCTATTCAGTCTTATTCTTGACTAACCCATTAATGCTTTTATGTAGTCGCCAAACAATTTCAGTGACTTGTCGGTGCTTACTCTTCGACACAAATCTGCCCATTTTTCACTTTTAACCACCTTAACGAGTTTTTTTTAAAAGTAGTTTACTTTTGTGTGTATCTCTCTTTCTAAGTGTACACAAGAACTAGAATGGGCAACTCTGTTCTTTTTGGCTTTTTGCCATTTCCTTACAGCTCTACGCTTATCCACCCAGGCCTTTCCCACATCAAAACTGCACCAATATGGCTGCTCCCAGCTTCTTCTTTTGTCTGCCATGAAGCTTTCTGCGCTTGTCACGCCTTATTTTACTCACAAAGTTCACAAATAAACACACATAGTATTGTTTGGCGCTCACACAAGGAGAAGAAGGAAGTAGAGATTAGAGGACGCACTAGACAACATAAAATGTGAAAGCTATAATACTTACCGACCGGGATTCGAACCTGTCACCTACAAATGACGACGGCGCTTCGCTGCAGGAACAAGTGTACTTTGACGCATGACAAACTAGACACTCAAAAAAGTGTCTTCATTGGCCATGTCTATCGTACAGATGATACCTACAACTATGGTATATGGACAGAATTCGAATCAAACCATTGCGATAGCACCACAGGTCTCATAATTTTAAATTTTACCAGCATAGGTCAAATAACAAACACATAAACACATCAGACCGTAATGCTGGGTCTAGAATATTCACAAACATTTACAGAAGATAAATTATTGGTCGGTTCTATTTAGTACATGTAATACACAGAAAGTCAATTTGAGAACCATTTGAGGCCAATACGACAGTTCAAAAATAAACACACATGAGGAGCGGCTGGCCGAGTGGCTAGAACGCCGGATTCCCCTTCGGGAGACACGGGTTCGAATCCTCGGTAAGGTGTGGGATTTTTTTCTGTCGGGGGCAAAACGAAAATCCTAACCTGCAGAGTTCGCGACAACTGCACTAGCCAGGCGGCCTTAATTCCTCAGGCTCAAAGGCCCCTCTGCCATACACCGCAAGGTACTATATTGGCAGTAAATGACAGAAATGTAAATGACTGTATTTTTCTTGACGCTCATAGAAGGAGAAGAAATTAGAGGACGCACTACAACATAAAATTGGAAAGCTGTAGTTACCGACCGGGATCGAACCTGTCACCTCCAAATGACGACGGCGCTTCGCTGAAGGAACAAGTGTACTTTGACGCATGACAAACTAGACAATCCAAAATATTGGAAGCCGGTAATACGGTGTGAATTAACACCCAATCTCGTCTCCTGAAGCTCTACAATGTCGTTCGTGTATACCAGGTGTTCCAGAATAAGCCTCGTTGTTGTGCTCTGGCACAATTCCAATATAGAATACGCGTATTCATGAGGCCTAGACGGTTGCATTTGAGTCTAAAACTCATTACTCCACCTCGTCTTCCTTGTCGCTTACGGTCTCTCCGTCAACCCCGTCGCCTTGTTAGGTTGACTTCTCTCTGCGCGAAGCACATACGTTGTTCCGCCATGTTGAAAAACCAAACACCACAGAAACACACACACACACTGCGAAAATTCACTCAAGGACTCGCTCAGACTCACGAACTCCGTAGCATCGGCGAAGATCTTGAGAAGAAACTCCTGCTTTACATCCTGGCGCAAAAATTACATGCAGGAGACGAAAATGTCAATTTCATACTCGAAAAAAGCAGCGGTCGCAATACAACACAACCGTCCGCCGCCAACTTGACCGGAAGTCTCACACTAATGGTACCAGTTACAATCTGATTATGTCTCCGTCTGGCTTTTCCTCGGTGTCATGAGTGTCGGCCAGATCCCTTGGCTACTCCCTGCTGTGTCATTCTCTCCAGTTCATGATGATCTTGGTACCAGTTGCAATCTGATTATGTCTCCGTCTGGCTTTTCCTCAGTGTCATGAGTGTCGGCCAGATCTCTTGGCCACTCCCTGCTGTGTCATTCTCTCCAGTTCATGATGATCTATCTGTTCTGCACTATACACAGGATTCCAAAAGGCTCCGACCACGTCTGTCGCTGTCCTGTATGATTGTTCTCCCGATATGTTGTTCTGCGTAGGTTTCCATTTAGCTTGAGCCTCGCTTCTCGAGACCATCTGTGTGGATGTTGATTTATTCTATCAATTCCTTTATGTCATTGTAGACCCTTGCTGGCAATCTATCTCTGCCATATCTCCCAAGTGATTTGCTGTAAGTAGTATGTTACTGTTTTTGATCTGCATTACATAATACGTTACTGTTTTTTTTTATTTGCTGTAAATAATACGTTACTGTTTTTGTTTTGCTGTAAATAATACGTTAGCTGTTGTTTTGATGTAAATAATACGCTACTTTTGATGTTATATTTTAAATAATACGTATGTGTTGTGTGTGCGTGTGTGTGCGTGTGTGTGTGTGTGTGTGTTTTGCAGAAAATAATACGCCACGTTTGATGTTTTACTGTAAATAATACGTTAGTTTTTGTTGTATTATTGTAAATAATACATTACTTTTGATGTGTTACTGTAAATAATACGTTAATGATTTTGTTTTGCTGTAAATAATATGTTAGTTTTTATTGCTTGCAACGTCATTGGCACCTTTCTGGCACCTTTTATTGCTTGCAACGTCATTCTATGTGTTTTCCGTGTGAATAATACTTTGCTGTTTATGTTTTGCTGTAAATATTGCCCTATTCTTTTTTACCTGTTGTAAGTAATACGTTACTTTTAGTTGTTGTATGTAATACGCTACTTTTGATGTTTTGCTCTAAACGTTATTTTTTAGTTTACTGTAAATAATACGTTACTCTTTTTGTTTTGCCTGTAAATAATACGTTGCCGTTCTATTGTTGTAAATATTGCGTTATTTTGTTGTTGTTACTGCAAGTAATACGTTACTTTTATTGTTTTGTTGTAAATAATACGTTGCGTTTGCTGTTGTGTTGTAAATAAAACGTTCCTATTTTTTGTGGTGCTGTAAATATTTCGTTACTGTTGTTGTTTTGCTGTAAATAATACGTTACTGTTTGTGATTTGTTGTAAATATTGCTTTCTTTCGTTGCTGCAAGTAATAAATTACTTGTATTGTTTTGTTGTAAATAATAATTTACTTCTGCTGGTGTGTTGTGAATAATATGTGTTTGTTTTGTTGTTTTGCTGTCAATAAGTAACAAATGGCATATTGTTTCAATGTCCATGTATTGCAGGTTGTCCGAAGGGAACGTTTGGAGACAACTGTGCTAGACATTGTCCTAAATACTGCAGAACAACCTGCAACACTACTAGTGGGGCTTGCATATGTCCACCGGGCTTCAGGCCGCCCTTCTGTAGAGGTTGTTCCATGTGTGCTGCTGTTGTTGTTCCATGTGTACTGCTGATGTAGTTTCACGTGTGCTATTGAGGTTTTTCGTGTTTTCTGCTGTGGTTGTTCCTTATGTGCTGCTGAGATTGTTCCATGTGTGCTGCTGAGATTGATCCATGTGTGCTTCTGAGGTTGTTCCGTGTGTGCATGACATATTATTTTATGTGTGCTTCTGAGGTTGTTCCATGTGTAAATCACAGGTTGTTCTTTGAGTACTGCTGAGGTTGTTTTATGTGTGTTCGGGTGGTTTTTCCATGTGTGCTGCTGAGGTTTTTCCATGTGTGCTGTTGGTTGCACTAGACAGCACAGCTTCTGATAGGGAACCTACGTTTTGTGGGTGGTATGGGGAGAGGGGGAGTTGTAGAGTGCAGATGGTTAGATGAAAAAGAAAGCTAAGGAGAGTGGGAGAGAGAGAGAGAGAGTGAGAGAGAGAGAGAGAGAGAGAGAGAGAGAGAGAGAGAGAGAGAGAGAGAGAGAGAGAGAGAGAGAGAGAGTATTATAGTTAGGGGTAGAAACAGAGTTATGTGGAAACACGGAGAAAAAGGGTAAATGGGTGATGTTGAGCAAGTGAACGTGAGAATAATAGAATGCGGAATTGAGAGACCTTGAGAGAATGTGCGCCCAGCCTTTGTATATACAGTTAGTGTGTGATAGAGATTAGTGAAAAGTGCTAATATAAATCGTGCACGAGTGAACAGGCATGCTAGTAATGATGTGCTGATATATATATATATATATATATATATATATATATATATATATATATATATATATATATATATATATATATATATATATATATATATATATATATATATATATACTAGAATCAGTGCAGATGTAACTGGGCGGTGTTCAGGAAATTTAGAGAACACAGTCAAAGAAAACCAAGCTTCCGATGGACAGATGTGTCATCAATGGTCCAACTATGGTCGATCAAATATTGTGTCTTGATTCTCACCATAACACTGAAGGCCAAGGTGATGGCAACTAGAAATGCGTGTCAGAACGAGACAGAAATTCCCAATCTAACTACCGCGAAGCCTCGTTAACGACATCAACTAATCATCGTATATGTTCCAGTTGCCCTGCTAGACTCGTGACATGCGAAGACTGTCAGGGATTCTATAATCACTTGTCACTAATCACTATCACACTCTGACACTCTCTGCAAAGCCTTGTCGTTGACCACCATGTATCTTGTCGTGACCCTTTCGGGCGTCGACAGTCTTGGTTGCCGTTATAGGGTCGATTGGTTTCCCTTAATGTCTCAGGTCCACTTGCCAGTTAACACTCGCTCATGATTGACACTTATATGATGATTGTGTTACACACTCACACAATTCGTGCTAATTACTCACGAATCTCTAGTGTGTTTTCGCATGCTCACATTCAAGCATTACCCTGTAAACATTAACTCTGTTTACACAAATCTGTACTTAACTTTTGTCCTCCAGTATATCTGTGTTCAAACACATCTGTACATAATCTTTGTCATGCAGTATGTCTATGTTTTTCACATTTTCTTCTCCATTTTCCTTCAAGACACCTTATTTTACCTGATCCACTACTTTACTTCTGGTCAGCTGATCCTTTCGTTATCCCCAATTGACATTGTGTGAACAATAAACCTTATGATGCACATCTACATCTTGCCTAAAGCATGGAGACATTCATTCCTCCTTCTAGAGCTGATACCATACACCAAGTACATACCCATGGAGACATTCATTCCTCCTTCTAGAGCTGATACCATAGGTCAAGTACATCCCCATGGAGACATTCATTCCTCCTTCTAGAGCTGATATAGAGACATTCATTCCTCCTTCTAGAGGTGATACCATACACCAAGTACATCCCCATGGAGACATTCATTCCTCCTTCTAGAGCTGATACCATAGACCATGTATATCCCCATGGAGACATTCATTCCTACTTCTAGAGCTGATATAGAGACATTCATTCCTCCTTCTAGAGGTGATACCATACACCAAGTACATCCCCATGGAGACATTCATTCCTCCTTCTAGAGCTGATACCATACACCAAGTACATCCCCATGGAGACATTCATTCCTCCTTCTAGAGCTGATACCATAGGTCAAGTACATCTCCATGGAGACATTCATTCCTACTTCTAGAGCTGATATAGAGACATTCATTCCTCATTCTAGATTTGATACCATACACCAAGTACATCCCCATGGAGACATTCATTCCTCCTTCTAGAGCTGATACCATAGACCATGTATATCCCCATGACATCGAAGCAAGCCCCAGCACCTGTCTTTATTTAAGAAAGCTTAGTTGACTAGTTCATGATTTTTTGCGGTGCACAGTTCCCCTAGACATAATAAATGTTGTATTAATGCATTGTTCTATTTACCATTGCTGAACAATATTGTATCTTTTATTACTCTTCGGGTGCGGGTCTGGAGCAGACCTGGGCGTTGACAACTCTTAATCCTCTTGGTAATTTGACTGTTGAATGTGGTTCATTTTGCTTATATTGATAATTATTGCCAAGCTCTCCAAGGTTTTTAAGTTCACATATGATCCTAGAATGTGTTTCATGTTGCTTATATTGTTAATTCTTGCCACGCTGTTCAAGGTTTTCACATTCACACATTAACCTATAATGTTCATGTTGCTTATATAATTAATTATTGCCACGCTCTCCAAGATTTTCACATTCCCATATGAACCTATAATGTGGTTCATGTTGCTTATATAATTAATTATTGCCGAGCTCACCAAGATATTCCCATTCACATGTGATCCTAAAATGTGGTTCATGTTGCTTATGTTATTAATTATTGCCACGTTGTCCAAGGTGTGTACATGCACATATCTGTGTTATCTCCTGCATCTCTTACCTGGCATATGTTTATTAGATGTTGTTATATAAACTAGTATATTGATACCTCTGGGTTTTCTTCTTCAGAATGCAATGTAGGGTTGTATGGACTACATTGTAACCTGACGTGTCCAGCGATCTGTTTAATTCGGGGTTGTCACCAACTTAATGGCAGCTGTTTCAATTGCAAACAATGGATGACGGGCTCGCGTTGCAATGGTAGGTTAATGTCATGTCCTGACCTAAGTGCCTTATGATAATATGTCAATGTGTCGACGTACCCTTATTTTGTCAGTCACGTATTATATATATATATATATATATATATATATATATATATATATATATATATATATATATATATATATATATATATATATATATATATATATATGACTGTTAATAAGAGTAATAATACGTATTGACATTGCAGGATGGGGATTACAATATAAAGTATGACAGAAACAGCAGTCACCAGGACAGAAACAGTAACCGCTAGGACAGAAACAGTAGTCACTAGGACAGAAACATTAGTCACAAGGACAGAAACAGTTGACACTAGGACATAAACATTAGTCACTAGGAGAGAAACAGTAGCCACTAGGACAGAAACAGTAGTCACCAGGACAGAAACAGTATCCACTAGGACAGAAACATTAATCACTAGGACAGAAACATTAGCCACTAGGGCAGAAACAGTAGTCACCAGGACAGAAACAGTAGCCACTAGGACAGAAACAGTAGCCACTAGGACAGAACAGTAGCCACTAGGACAGAAACAGTAGCCACTAGGACAAAAACCGTAGCCACTAGGACAGAAACAGCAGTCACTAGGACAGAAACAGTAACCACTAGGACAGAAACAGCAGTCACTAGGACACAAACAGTAGTCACTAGGACAGAAACAATAGTCACTAGGACAGAAACAGTAACCACTAAGACAAAAACAGCAGTCACCATGACAGAAACAGCAGTCATCAGGACAGAAACAGCAGTCACCAGGACAGAAACAGCAGTCACCAGGACAGAAACAGCAGTCATGGGACAGAAACAGTAGCCACTAGGACAGAAGCAGTAGCCACTAGGACAGAAGCAGTAGTCACTAGGACAGAAACAGTAGTCACTAGGACAGAAACATCATCAACTAGGACAGAAACATCATCAACTAGGACAGAAACATCATCAACTATTACAGAAACATCATCAACTAGGACAGACCTATCATCAACTAGAACAGAAACATCATCGACTAGGACATAAACATCATCGACTAGGACATAAACATCATCGACTAGGACATAAACATCATCGACTAGGACATAAACATCATCGACTAGGACAGAAACATCATCAACTAGGACAGACCTATCATCATCTAGGACAGACCTATCATCAACTAGGACAGAAACATCATCAACTAGGACAGAGCTATCATCAACTAGTACAGGCCTATCATCAACTATTAAAGAAACATCATCAACTAGGACAGAACCATCATCAAGTAGAGCAGAAACTTCATCAACTAGGACAGAAACATCATCAACTATTACAGAAACATCATCAACTAGGACTGAAACGTCGTCAACTAGAACAGAAACATCATCAACAATTAAAGAAACATCATCAACTAGGACAGAAACATCATCAACTAGGACAGAAACATCATCAACCAGGAAAGACCTATCTTCCGCTAGGACAGACCTATCATCAACTAGGAAAGAAACATCAACCACTGGGACAGAAACATAATCAACTATTACAGAAACATCATCAACTAGGACAGAAACATCATCAACTATTACAGAAACATCATCAACTAGGACAGAAACATCATCAACTAGGACAGAAAAATCATCAACTAGGAAAGAAACATCATCAACTAGGACAGAAACATCATCAACTAGGAAAGAAACATCATCAACTAGGACAGAAACATCATCAACTATTACAGAAACATCATCAACTAGGACAGAAACATCATCAACTAGGACAGAAACATCATCAACTAGGACAGAAACATCATCAACTAGAACAGAAACATCTTCAACTAGAACAGAGACATCTTCAACTAGAATAGAGACAACATCAACTAGAACAGAAACATCTTCAACTAGAACAGAGACATCTTCAACTAGAACATAAACATCATCAACTATAACAGCAAATAAACGAAGAAAACAATTACATTGGACAGAAACATCATCAACTAGGATATAAAAATCCTCAACTAGGACAAACACATCATCATCAACTTGGACAAAAACATCATCAACTAGGACAAAAACATCATCAACTAGGACAGAAACATCATCAACCAGGACAGAAACATTATCAACTAGGACAGAAACATCATCAACTAGGACAAAAACATCATCAACTAGGACAAAAACATCATCAACTAGGACAGAAACATCATCAACTAGGACAGAAACATCATCAACTAGGACAAAAACATCAACTAGGACAAAAACATCATCAACTAAGACATGGAACACGACAAAACAGTACACATAATAATCTGACGAAAGGACCAAGACAGAACAGCGCTCATCTGAATCAGACGAAGAACCAAGACACGTTCACGGCAGACGTTGGTACATCACTTACTCCAGAAGGAAACACATCGCACGCATTGCCACAACAGTTTGGGACTCTACGTACCACACTCGTTAGAACTTGCTCACACACTTTCGACTGTTGGTCGAGTACCTGACGACCCTCAATAACGTACACTCGGTCCGATGGTGTGTGGCTATATCACTCTGCCTTCTCACACTGCCATTACTAGATACATCCCAGCAGGTTATTATTTGTTCTCGTGTACAGTCAACTAGCCGGTCTCCCTGGACAAGGTGTTAACGACATTATTCGTAATCCCGTATATCCACGTGGGGAAAACAGTTGCGAGAATAGGCAGCGATTTGCGCCGCGCTGGTAACTTACGGGGGTATGTGATCCGGTCGTTCGGAAAGCAATGGCAAACTACTGGAGGTAAAATTTACCTATTACATCAACAGCAGCTGTAAAATGCTGGTGTTGACTGCAACGTCATGTAAGGGATATGCATCATTAAAAAAAGAGTGAACTAGAACTCACTTTACACGTGCTGTTCCGTCAACATTGACATCAGGTACTGGAACTTTCCTTCGCTCATTCTGATTAAGCAATTACACACTTACATGTCACTTGGAACTTCTGATGATAGTGTAGAGTTGAGTGAAGTGTAGATAGTGTACAGCTGAGTGAAGTGTAGATAGTGTAGAGTTGAGTAAAGTGTAGATAGTGTAGATAGTGTAGAGTTGAGTAAAGTGTAGATAGTGTAGAGTTGAGTAAAGTGTAAATAGTGTAGAGTTGAGTAAAGTGTAGATAGTGTAGAGTTGAGTAAAGTGTAGATAGTGTAGAGTTGAGTAAAATGTAGATAGTGTAGATAGTGTAAAGTTGAGTAAAGTGTAGATAGTGTAGATAGTGTAGAGTTGAGTCAAGTGTAGATAGTGTAGATAGTGTAAAGTTGAGTCAAGTGTAGATAGTGTAGAGTTGAGTAAAGTGTAGATAGTGTAGAGTTGAGTCAAGTATAGATAGTGTAGAGTTGAGTAAAGTGTAGATAGTGTAGAGTTGAGTAAAGTGTAGATAGTGTAGAGTTGAGTAAAATGTAGATAGTGTAGATAGTGTAAAGTTGAGTAAAGTGTAGATAGTGTAGATAGTGTAGAGTTGAGTCAAGTGTAGATAGTGTAGATAGTGTAAAGTTGAGTCAAGTGTAGATAGTGTAGAGTTGAGTAAAGTGTAAATAGTGTAGAGTTGAGTCAAGTGTAGATAGTGTAGAGTTGAGTAAAGTGTAGATAGTGTAGAGTTGAGTAAAGTGTAGATAGTGTAGAGTTGAGTAAAGTGTAGATAGTGTAGAGTTGAGTAAAGTGTAGATAGTGTAGAGTTGAGTAAAGTGTAGATAGTGTAGACACTGTAGAGTTCAGTAAAGTGTAGATAGTGTAGAGTTGAGTCAAGTGTAGATAGTGTAGAGTTGAGTAAAGTGTAGATAGTGTAGACACTGTAGAGTTCAGTAAAGTGTAGATAGTGTAGAGTTGAGTAAGGTGTAGATAGTGTAGAGTTGAGTAAAGTGTAGATAGTGTAGATAGTGTAGAGTTGAGTAAAGTGTAGATAATGTAGAGTTGAGTAAAGTGTCGATAGTGTAGAGTTCAGAAAAGTGTAGATAGTGTAGAGTTGAGTAAAGTGTAGATAGTGTAGACAGTGTAGAGTTGAGTAAAGTGTCGATAGTGTAGAGTTGAGCAAAGTGTAGATAATGTGGAGTTGAGTAAAGTGTAGGTAGTGTAGAGTTGAGTAAAGTGTAGATAGTGTAGTGTTGAGTAAAGTGTAGGTAGTGTAGAGTTAAGTAAAGGGTAGATAGTTTAGAGTTGAGTAAAGTATAGATAGTGTGGATAGTGTAGAGTTGACTAAAGTGTAGATAGTGTAGAGTTGAGTAAAGTGTAGATAGTGTAGATAGTGTAGAGTTGAGTAAAGTGTAGATAGTGTAGAGTTGAGTAAAGTGTCGATAGTGTAGAGTTGAGTAAAAATGTAGATAGTGTAGAATTGAGTGAAGTGTAGATATTATAGATAGTGTAGAGTTGAGTAAAGTGTAGATAGTGTAGAGTTGAGTAAAGTGTCGATAGTGTAGAGTTAAGTAAAGTGTAGGTAGTGTAGAGTTGAGTAAAGTGTAGATAGTGTAGAGTTGAGTAAAGTGTAGATAGTGTAGAGTTGAGTAAAGTGTAGATAGTGTAGAGTTGAGTAAAGTGTAGATAGTGTAGAGTTGAGTGAAGTGTCGATAGTGTAGAGCTGAGTAAAGTCTAGATCGTGTAAAGTTGAGTAAAGTGTAGATAGTGTAAAGTTGAGTAAAGTGTAGATAGTGTAGAGTTGAGTAAAGTGTAGGTAGTGTCGATATTGTAGAGTTGAGTAAAGTTTAGATAGAGTAGAGTTGAGTAAAGTGTAGATAGTGTCGATAGTGTAGAGTTGAGTAAAGTGTAGATAGTTTAGAGTTGAGTAAAGTTTCGATAGTGTAGAGTTGAGTAACGTGTAGATTGTGTAGAGTTGAGTAAAGTGTAGGTAGTGTAGAGTTTAGTAAATATTAAATGTAGATAGTGTAGAGTTGAGTAAAGTTTAGAGTTAAGTAAAGTGTAGATAGTGTAGAGTTCAGTAAAGTGTAGATAGTGTAGAGTTGAGTAAAGTGTAGGAAGTGTAGAGTTGAGTAAAGTGTCGATAGTGTAGAGTTGAGTAAAATGTAGATAGTGTAGAGTTGAGTAAAGTGTCGATAGTGTAGAGTTGTGTAAAGTGCAGATAGTGTAGAGTTGAGTAAAGTGTAGGTAGTGTAGAGTTGAGTAAAGTGTAGATAGTGTAGAGTTGAGTCAAGTGTAGATAGTGTAGAGTTGAGTCAAGTGTAGATAGTGTAGAGTTGAGTAAAGTGTCGATAGTGTAGAGTTGAGTAAAGTGTAAATAGTGTAGTGTTGAGTAAAGTGTAGATAGTGTAGAGTTGAGCAAAGTGTAGATAGTGTAGATAGTGTAGAGTTGAGTAAAGTGTAGATAGTGTAGAGTTGAGTAAAGTGTAGATAGTGTCGATATTGTAGAGTTGAGTAAAGTGTAGATAGTGTAGAGTTGAGTAAAGTTTCGATAGTGTAGAGTTGAGTAAAGTGTAGATAGTGTAAAGTTGAGTAAAGTGTAGATAGTGTAGAGTTGAGTAAAGTGTAGATAGTGTAGAGTTGAGTAAAGTGTAGATAGTGTAGAGTTGAGTAAAGTGTAGGTAGTGTAGAGTTGAGTAAAGTGTAGATAGTGTAGATTTGAGTAAAGTGTAGATAGTGTAGAGTTGAGTAAAGTGTAGATAGTGTAGAGTTTAGTAAAGTGTAGATAGTGTAGAGTTGAGTAAAGTGTAGATAGTGTAGAGTTTAGTAAAGTGTAGATAGTGTAGAGTTGAGTAAAGTGTAGATAGTGTAGAGTTGAGTAAAGTGTAGGTAGTGTAGAGTTTAGTAAAGTGTAGATAGTGTAGAGTTGAGTAAAGTGTAGATAGTGTAGAGTTGAGTAAAGTGTAGGTAGTGTAGAGTTGAGTCAAGTGTAGATAGTGTAGAGTTGAGTCAAGTGTAGATAGTGTAGAGTTCAGAAAAGTGTAGATAGTGTAGAGTTGAGTAAAGTGTAGATAGTGTAGACAGTGTAGAGTTGAGTAAAGTGTCGATAGTGTAGAGTTGAGCAAAGTGTAGATAATGTGGAGTTGAGTAAAGTGTAGGTAGTGTAGAGTTGAGTAAAGTGTAGATAGTGTAGTGTTGAGTAAAGTGTAGGTAGTGTAGAGTTGAGTAAAGGGTAGATAGTTTAGAGTTGAGTAAAGTATAGATAGTGTGGATAGTGTAGAGTTGACTAAAGTGTAGATAGTGTAGAGTTGAGTAAAGTGTAGATAGTGTAGATAGTGTAGAGTTGAGTAAAGTGTAGATAGTGTAGAGTTGAGTAAAGTGTCGATAGTGTAGAGTTGAGTAAAAATGTAGATAGTGTAGAGTTGAGTGAAGTGTAGATATTATAGATAGTGTAGAGTTGAGTAAAGTGTAGATAGTGTAGAGTTGAGTAAAGTGTCGATAGTGTAGAGTTGAGTAAAGTGTAGGTAGTGTAGAGTTGAGTAAAGTGTAGATAGTGTAGAGTTGAGTAAAGTGTAGATAGTGTAGAGTTGAGTAAAGTGTAGATAGTGTAGAGTTGAGTAAAGTGTAGATAGTGTAGAGTTGAGTGAAGTGTCGATAGTGTAGAGCTGAGTAAAGTCTAGATCGTGTAAAGTTGAGTAAAGTGTAGATAGTGTAAAGTTGAGTAAAGTGTAGATAGTGTAGAGTTGAGTAAAGTGTAGGCAGTGTCGATATTGTAGAGTTGAGTAAAGTTTAGATAGAGTAGAGTTGAGTAAAGTGTAGATAGTGTCGATAGTGTAGAGTTGAGTAAAGTGTAGATAGTTTAGAGTTGAGTAAAGTTTCGATAGTGTAGAGTTGAGTAAAGTGTAGATTGTGTAGAGTTGAGTAAAGTGTAGGTAGTGTAGAGTTTAGTAAATATTAAATGTAGATAGTGTAGAGTTGAGTAAAGTTTAGAGTTAAGTAAAGTGTAGATAGTGTAGAGTTCAGTAAAGTGTAGATAGTGTAGAGTTGAGTAAAGTGTAGGTAGTGTAGAGTTGAGTAAAGTGTCGATAGTGTAGAGATGAGTAAAATGTAGATAGTGTAGAGTTGAGTAAAGTGTCGATAGTGTAGAGTTGTGTAAAGTGCAGATAGTGTAGAGTTGAGTAAAGTGTAGGTAGTGTAGAGTTGAGTAAAGTGTAGATAGTGTAGAGTTGAGTCAAGTGTAGATAGTGTAGAGTTGAGTCAAGTGTAGATAGTGTAGAGTTGAGTAAAGTGTCGATAGTGTAGAGTTGAGTAAAGTGTAAATAGTGTAGTGTTGAGTAAAGTGTAGATAGTGTAGAGTTGAGCAAAGTGTAGATAGTGTAGATAGTGTAGAGTTGAGTAAAGTGTAGATAGTGTAGAGTTGAGTAAAGTGTAGATAGTGTCGATATTGTAGAGTTGAGTAAAGTGTAGATAGTGTAGAGTTGAGTAAAGTTTCGATAGTGTAGAGTTGAGTAAAGTGTAGATAGTGTAAAGTTGAGTAAAGTGTAGATAGTGTAGAGTTGAGTAAAGTGTAGATAGTGTAGAGTTGAGTAAAGTGTAGATAGTGTAGAGTTGAGTAAAGTGTAGGTAGTGTAGAGTTGAGTAAAGTGTAGATAGTGTAGATTTGAGTAAAGTGTAGATAGTGTAGAGTTGAGTAAAGTGTAGATAGTGTAGAGTTTAGTAAAGTGTAGATAGTGTAGAGTTGAGTAAAGTGTAGATAGTGTAGAGTTTAGTAAAGTGTAGATAGTGTAGAGTTGAGTAAAGTGTAGATAGTGTAGAGTTGAGTAAAGTGTAGGTAGTGTAGAGTTTAGTAAAGTGTAGATAGTGTAGAGTTGAGTAAAGTGTAGATAGTGTAGAGTTGAGTAAAGTGTAGGTAGTGTAGAGTTGAGTCAAGTGTAGAGAGTGTAGAGTTGAGTCAAGTGTAGATAGTGTAGAGTTCAGAAAAGTGTAGATAGTGTAGAGTTGAGTAAAGTGTAGATAGTGTAGACAGTGTAGAGTTGAGTAAAGTGTCGATAGTGTAGAGTTGAGCAAAGTGTAGATAATGTGGAGTTGAGTAAAGTGTAGGTAGTGTAGAGTTGAGTAAAGTGTAGATAGTGTAGTGTTGAGTAAAGTGTAGGTAGTGTAGAGTTGAGTAAAGGGTAGATAGTTTAGAGTTGAGTAAAGTATAGATAGTGTGGATAGTGTAGAGTTGACTAAAGTGTAGATAGTGTAGAGTTGAGTAAAGTGTAGATAGTGTAGATAGTGTAGAGTTGAGTAAAGTGTAGATAGTGTAGAGTTGAGTAAAGTGTCGATAGTGTAGAGTTGAGTAAAAATGTAGATAGTGTAGAGTTGAGTGAAGTGTAGATATTATAGATAGTGTAGAGTTGAGTAAAGTGTAGATAGTGTAGAGTTGAGTAAAGTGTCGATAGTGTAGAGTTGAGTAAAGTGTAGGTAGTGTAGAGTTGAGTAAAGTGTAGATAGTGTAGAGTTGAGTAAAGTGTAGATAGTGTAGAGTTGAGTAAAGTGTAGATAGTGTAGAGTTGAGTAAAGTGTAGATAGTGTAGAGTTGAGTGAAGTGTCGATAGTGTAGAGCTGAGTAAAGTCTAGATCGTGTAAAGTTGAGTAAAGTGTAGATAGTGTAAAGTTGAGTAAAGTGTAGATAGTGTAGAGTTGAGTAAAGTGTAGGTAGTGTCGATATTGTAGAGTTGAGTAAAGTTTAGATAGAGTAGAGTTGAGTAAAGTGTAGATAGTGTCGATAGTGTAGAGTTGAGTAAAGTGTAGATAGTTTAGAGTTGAGTAAAGTTTCGATAGTGTAGAGTTGAGTAAAGTGTAGATTGTGTAGAGTTGAGTAAAGTGTAGGTAGTGTAGAGTTTAGTAAATATTATATGTAGATAGTGTAGAGTTGAGTAAAGTTTAGAGTTAAGTAAAGTGTAGATAGTGTAGAGTTCAGTAAAGTGTAGATAGTGTAGAGTTGAGTAAAGTGTAGGTAGTGTAGAGTTGAGTAAAGTGTCGATAGTGTAGAGATGAGTAAAATGTAGATAGTGTAGAGTTGAGTAAAGTGTCGATAGTGTAGAGTTGTGTAAAGTGCAGATAGTGTAGAGTTGAGTAAAGTGTAGGTAGTGTAGAGTTGAGTAAAGTGTAGATAGTGTAGAGTTGAGTCAAGTGTAGATAGTGTAGAGTTGAGTCAAGTGTAGATAGTGTAGAGTTGAGTAAAGTTTCGATAGTGTAGAGTTGAGTAAAGTGTAAATAGTGTAGTGTTGAATAAAGTGTAGATAGTGTAGAGTTGAGCAAAGTGTAGATAGTGTAGATAGTGTAGAGTTGAGTAAAGTGTAGATAGTGTAGAGTTGTGTAAAGTGTAGATAGTGTCGATATTGTAGAGTTGAGTAAAGTGTAGATAGTGTAGATTTGAGTAAAGTGTAGATAGTGTAGAGTTGAGTAAAGTTTCGATAGTGTAGAGTTGAGTAAAGTGTAGATAGTGTAAAGTTGAGTAAAGTGTAGATAGTGTAGAGTTTAGTAAAGTGTAGATAGTGTAGAGTTGAGTAAAGTGTAGATAGTGTAGAGTTGAGTAAAGTGTAGGTAGTGTAGAGTTGAGTAAAGTGTAGATAGTGTAGATTTGAGTAAAGTGTAGATAGTGTAGAGTTGAGTAAAGTGTAGATAGTGTAGAATTTAGTAAAGTGTAGATAGTGTAGAGATGAGTAAAGTGTAGATAGTGTAGAGTTTAGTAAAGTGTAGATAGTGTAGAGTTGAGTAAAGTGTAGATAGTGTAGAGTTGAGTAAAGTGTAGGTAGTGTAGAGTTTAGTAAAGTGTAGATAGTGTAGAGTTGAGTAAAGTGTAGATAGTGTAGAGTTGAGTAAAGTGTAGGTAGTGTAAAGTTGAGTAAAGTGTAGATAGTGTAGAGTTGAGTAAAGTGTAGATAGTGTAGAGTTGAGTAAAGTGTAGATAGTGTAGAGTTGAGTAAAGTGTAGATAGTGTAGAGTTGAGTAAAGTGTAGATAGTGTAGAGTTGAGTAAAGTGTAGATAGTGTAGAGTTGAGTAAAGTGTAGATAGTGTAGAGTTGAGTAAAGTGTAGATAGTGTAGAGTTGAGTAAAGTGTAGATAGTGTAGAGTTGAGTAAAGTGTAGGTAGTGTAAAGTTGAGTAAAGTGTAGATAGTGTAGAGTTGAGTAAAGTGTAGATAGTGTCGATAGTGTAGAGTTGAGTAAAGTGTAGATAGTGTAGAGTTGAGTAAAGTGTAGATAGTGTCGATAGTGTAGAGTTGAGTAAAGTGTAGATAGTGTAGATTTTAGTAAAGTGCTTGTTGTAGAGATATCACTGGCCTAGTGTTCATGTAACATTCGTCCCATATGCCTCTAGTATATGATCTGTCTTGACGTTACCTCGTACCTGAATGAGCGACTCTCTGTTACTATTCAACACTATTCAACTGTTAACCTGGATCGTGAGTGTCCTCGTGGACAACTTGTTTGTCTGCCATTAGTTTTCACTGGCTAGCCGGCTGCCTGGCTGTTTGGGTTTTGTCATGCATTGACCACTCGCTATCATCTGTTTCACGTGAACTGTTGTATATCTGTTTCAACTCTCTAGGTCTCATCTGTCACTCATAATTAACCCTATCAGGATCACTGACAAGAGTTAATGTCTCTTATGACTTCTTCCTCCTCCCCAGTCTCCAGTCTCAATCAAGTCCTCGTGGGAGGGGCTGACTCTTGATTATTTACATAAGTCGTCTACGGAGATTGATGGGCTTTTGCTCATGGAATCATTCAGCATGTCTTGTTCAGCGGTGGCTATAAATCATTATTATACAAATGATGTGTCACCTGCTTTCTGTCCATCACTATATAAAAAAACAATAATACCTAGAAACATGCGCCTCCATAACCACACGTCGTCGTTTCCCTTCACAGGTCTAACACTGAGTTACATTTGTTTATTTCTAAAATATAGCACTACGCCTCTTGTTTTCAACAAATATGCTACACGTGTGCAAGATCTGGCCCGTTTCCATCGTTGGCTGCGAATTCTTTATTTAGAACTGATCATACATTAAGTTCTAGGCACACACTGGCAGTGTATTTACTCCGGTGGACACACCGACGACGCATGAGATAAACACTGTCATTTATGTTTTCTGGTTTGCAGAATGTGAATCAGGCCATTACGGAAGAGACTGTATCTTCAACTGCTCCAGTAATTGTGCGAACAACTGCGACCCTCTCTATGGACATTGTGCATGCGTCGAGCGCTTTATGGAGCCGTATTGTGACGGTAGGTCCCCTGAGTTTCTACATGCATAATGTTTTCATGATGTTTGTGTTTGAGCGAATGTACACCTGCTATGCGCATATGGACTCGGGTTTCTACTTGATGTCTGCCTAGTAGAGTAGCCGGCCCTGGCTGAGCAAGTTTAGCAGTGTCTTATGTGTTCAGTCCACAACGAACACGTAAGCCAGTAGGGTTAGACCAGTGGTTCTCAACCTTTTTTTTCCTACCTAAATATCCTGCCCCGCCCCTACACAGTATATGTAATAATGGAAGCTAAATTTAATAGCAAATACTAAAACAAGTCTTCACGTCCACATAAAGCATGATTTGTGGGTCTATTTACTTTATAAATTGAATTTTAGAAGGGTGAGACGTAGAGAATCGTACAGTATGAAGGGACAAACAATATCCAGTAATCTGTTCTTGTATTAACGCGATCTTAAAATAATCTTAATTCCCCCCCCCCCCCCTTGGAAACTCTAAAATTCCCCCCTGGGGGCGGATTCCCCACCGGTTGAGAACCATTGGGTTAGACGATGGTGTACTAATTCCAGCTGTACAGTGTCACACAAGCCAGTAGGGTTAGACGATGGTGTACTTATTCCAGCTGTACAGTGTCACACTAGCCAGTAGGGTTAGACGATGGTGTACTAATTCCAGCTGTACAGTGTCACACTAGCCAGTAGGGTTAGACGATGGTGTACTTATTCCAGCTGTACAGTGTCACACTAGCCAGTAGGGTTAGACGATGGTGTACTAATTCCAGCTGTACAGTGTCACACTAGCCAGTAGGGTTAGACGATGGTGTACTAATTCCAGCTGTACAGTGTCACACTAGCCAGTAGGGTTAAACGATGGTGTACTTATTCCAGCTGTACAGTGTCACACTAGCCAGTAGGGTTAGACGATGGTGTACTAATTCCAGCTGTACATTGTCACACTAGCCAGTAGGGTTAGACGATGGTGTACTTATTCCAGCTGTACAGTGTCACACTAGCCAGTAGGGTTAGACGATGGTGTACTAATTCCAGCTGTACAGTGTCACACTAGCCAGTAGGGTTAGACGATGGTGTACTAATTCCAGCTGTACAGTGTCACACAAGGCAGTAGGGTTAGACGATGGTGTACTTATTCCAGCTGTACAGTGTCATACAAGACAGTAGGGGCTCACTTACCTCCAGGCGAGGCGACGATGTACACAACAAGGCAGAGGGCGGAGATCACTATGGTTGAATGGTTAAGAGCACCCATTGTTAAACTTCCAGTGTGTTGATGTGAAGATAGCGGGTTCAACCCCTACACTGATCAGCTGGGCTAACATGTTAACTTCTCGTCCTTGGCTTCGGGATGTACAGTACAAGTACCTCAGAAGTCGGAGTGAGTTGGCGTGCTGGCGACTGACACTGGTAGTAGGGAAAGGTAATCTACACGCAAACATCAGCACAGTGCACTCCCCTGTGGGGGAAACTTCTAGAAATAGTAGAAAGTGAGTGCACTACGCCTGAGTTGACAGTGAGCGAATGCAAATGGAAAAAACAAACAGAGGATAGTACACTAAACAGGACTGTTGATTGCTTGGTTGGGTGGGGGTGGTTGGTTGGTTGGTTGGTGGGTGGGCGGGTGGAAGGTTGGGTGGGTGGGTGCGTTGGTGGATGAGAGGGTGGTTGAATGGGTGGGTGGTTATTTGGGTGCGTGGGGGGTTGGGTGGGTGGTTGGTTGGTTGGGTGAGTTGGTGGGTGGGTGGTTGGTTGGTGGGGTGGATGGGTGGGTGGGTTTGTGTAGCTTGGATGGATGGGTGGTTATTTGGGTGGGTGGGTGGGTAGTGGATGGGTGCGGGGCTGGGTGTGTTGGGTGGTTAGTTATGCTGGGTGGTTGGTTGGTTAGATAGCTGTTAGTCGTCTGAAAGACTGTTGGTGTTAACTCTGAATTCCAGCGCAATGACATGCACGTGCACTGAGCTTGGAACGGAGTGTGCATGTCTCGGCATGAGTCCGGTGTGGAGTGTCCCTCCTACCCGGTAATAAAGTGTGCATGTCTCGGCATGAGTCCGGTGTGGAGTGTCCCTCCTACCCGGTAATAAAGTGTGCATGTCTCGGCATGAGTCCGGTGTGGAGTGTCCCTCCTACCCGGTAATAAAGTGTGCATGTCTCGGCATGAGTCCGGTGTGGAGTGTCCCTCCTACCCGGTAATAAAGTGTGCATGTCTCGGCATGAGTCCGGTGTGCTTCGACATGAGTCCGGGGTGTCTCAGCATGAGTCTGGTGTGTCTCAGCATGAGTCCGGGGTGTCTCAGCATAGGTCCGGTGTGTCTTAGCATGAGCCTGGTGTGTCTCAGCATGAGTCCGGGGTGTCTCAGCATAGGTCCGGTGTGTCTTAGCATGAGCCTGGTGTGTCTCAGCATGAGTCCGGGGTGTCTCAGCATAGGTCCGGTGTGTCTTAGCATGAGCCTGGTGTGTCTCAGCATGAGTCCGGGGTGTCTCAGCATAGGTCCGGTGTGTCTTAGCATGAGCCTGGTGTGTCTCAGCATGAGTCCGGGGTGTCTCAGCATAGGTCCGGTGTGTCTTAGCATGAGCCTGGTGTGTCTCAGCATGAGTCCGGGGTGTCTCAGCATAGGTCCGGTGTGTCTTAGCATGAGCCTGGTGTGTCTTAGCATGAGTCCTGTGTGGCCTGTTCCTCCTACCCGGTACTAAAGTAAGATCTCCGAGGTGACTGTGTTGCAGAGATGTCCTTCCAACACCTCAGCCCAGAAAATAGCCGTGTTTAAAGAGCTTAAGTATTGTTAAAAGGTAAGCGGGTCGATTTCGTAGCACAAAGCAAGGACACCGAAGCTCCAGCCACGACAACAGGAGTCTCTGAGAAAATTGAGCTCGTGAACAGGAAGACGTAGCTCGGAATCTAATCCACAATTTCAGCACGCGAAGCATGCGACGTGACCACACGGCCGCGGAGACTCGCCGAGACACGCGACAACACACAAATTGTCAGAACTGACTTTGAGAAATTCTGGGCTTGAATTTGAGCCCTTTATATTACGTCATCTGAACTAGTAGAACCAATCGCATGGCCAAACGATTGGGCCAATTCACGTTTTGTAACTTTGGGGCCATATGTTAAGTCACTAAAATAGATAGTTGCATATGCTTTATAGGACGTTGTAGTCAACAGCAACATTTTGGTTTTTTTTTTTTTTGCTGTTGAGATCTCTTGTCAAGTTTACGTTCAGTAGTTTGCCATTGCTTTCAGAACGACCGGCACCCACACCAATTCGTAAAACACCAACGCAACGCGGTTTGTTGGCAAATCGCTCGCAGCTGTATTTCGAACTCGGGTATGTGGGTTCACGAACTGCGTCCGTATTTTTTTCCCTCACGGAGCTGGCTTAAAGCCACTTCAAGTGATAATTAAGAGAAAGCTGAAACCGATGTTCTGAAACTAATGATCACAAACATCAGTCTGTGTCTACTGTCTCTGACTTCAGATTGTCAGCCAGGATTCTTTGGGGAGGAGTGTCACTTAGTGTGTCCCAAGCTCTGCAAGGACAAGATCTGTCACCAAATAACCGGACAATGCTTAGATTGTGACGTGACACGTTTGGGATCTACCTGTGACGGTAGGTTGTGGCAAAAGACGAGTGGGGTCTGCGGGTGAGGGTAAGATGTGACAAAGACACGTGAGATCTACGTGTGAAGGTATGTTGTGACAAAATACGTCTGAGACTTATGTGTTAATAGAGTATATCAGAAAGTTACGCACCACAACTATTATCTCAGCTTATAATAAAGATAGAAGCATTACATTTACACTAATGTAAGTGTATAATCTCCTGAGGGTGTTTATCAACTTGCACCTCTGTAAACCAATTCTAACCGCGTTACAAAGCCGTTGAAATGGCAGATAATAATTACGTACGTCACAAGCTGAGGATTGTTATAGAATTTGTGATCGCAGAGAAAGAAACTATTGTTAGCATTCACAAACGTTTGTGTGCTTTTTATGACACTTTTAAAGTCGATAGAAGCACAATTAGTCGCTGGGCGCAGACAGGTGTGCATCTTGGAGAACATTAGGCGAGGAGAGGAGTGGGTCAGAGTGCCAGCGGAGCAGTCAGACTTGTGCAGAGTTATAATCACATTGAGCCGGGAGTGCAGGGAGTGGCCAGCAGAGGCGACGGAAGTGGAAATCCAGCAACTAATTCAGGATAATGCTCGCTCGGGTGATATGTTTATCTACACAGATTGGTCGGTGTTGAGATGTAGTAGGAATGCCTGGGGGTCTTAGCAAAAGCTAATGGTGGACGTTTGGTGCAGGAGAGCCTGGCATATGATACCACAACATCCAGATTAAGAATGGAGATGGAGGCGCTCAGTGCAGCTTTCCGCTGGATGGAGAATACGATACACACACATTGTGATTGTAACTGACTCAGAAAGCATGCTGAGGAAGGTGAGGACAGACAAGCTTCGGGCAGAGTGGCTTGCTTCGCTTCGGAGGTCACGGGTGGCAAGCATCGCCTGGATCTGTTCTCCGGGGCATGCCGGTGTGCTGGGAAATGAACAGGCGGGCAGATTGGCTTTCTCTGCAAAACTTGGTGGAGTATTGGTACATGACAAGGCAGGCGTGGTTGCGGCCTTGTGGGAGCACGTGTACACCTCGGAGGAGCAAATGGATCCCCATGGTCTGGCAAGAATGAGACAGCGAAGAGTAACGAGGGGATCTGGCCGAGGCTCGACGCTCAGAGGAAATGTGAGACGGACATATAATCAGATTGCTACTGGTACTATTGGTGTTGGAACTCTTCGATGGCTGCTGGGGATGGGGACTGAGCGCTTATTGGAATGCCCCGAATGCTGTGTTGTCGGTTGCTAAATCAATCAATCAATCATCAATGGGCGCAGAGAGTTTTGATTTCTGTAAGTGGCGATGTAGAGCTGGCCGATAAGCCTGCGCTGGACGCCCTGCTACAGCCACCTGCCGGATCATGTTGCAATGTGCCGACATCATGATTCGATGATTCGCAGAGATAGGGCAATCAAAGGTCAATAATTTCCCTTACAGCTTTCAATAAGCAAAGGTAGTGCAATTGAAATTTTCAAAAACCTGGGATATTCAAAGGTTTGTGCAAGATGGTTTCCTCGACCTCTCACAGAGGACAATAAGGCCCTCAGGAAACAAACATTGTTCGGAATGTTTGCGGCATTTCGAGACAGATGTGTGTGTGTTTTTTTTTTTTTTTGGTCAATCATTGTGACAGGAGAAGAAATTTGAGCGAGACAACAGGACGGTCAATGGAGTGGCAACATCCTCAAATACCAGGAGGACAAAAATTCAAAACAACTCCATCAGCCGGTAAAGCCATGCTCACTGAGTTTTTGGGAAATGGATGGAGTTATTCTCGTGAATGTACTGCCGATAGGTGGAACCATCTATTCGGAAATTTACATCAGTACATTCACAAATTCCAATTGTCGTTACTGCATTGCTAGCCTCACAAGACAAGAATCGAGAGCAACAGCTTCTCATTCACGACAAAGCGTCCTCACTCCAGTTTGCAAAAAGGGAAGCAATCAACAAGATGTGGTGGAATATACTGCCCTATCCACCTTACAGTCCAGACCTGGCACCATCTATTGTCCATTTCTTTCGGTCCCCTTAAGAGTTTTATCCTTGTGGAAAAGTTTGGAGACAATGAGGGAGTAAATAAATGGCCTCGAGAGGAGGATACAATATGGTACAGATCTGGGATACATGCTCTTGCTTCATGATGGCGTAGAGCCGTTAAAGATGATGAGGTTTATGTTGAGAAGTAGAAATATTTGCTGCACATGTGCATGACCATTGTGACTAAATTTAATTTGTCTGTTATTGACGGTTAAAGAGAAAACAATTGTGGTGCATAACTTTCTGACCTACCTTCGTAGGCTGAGACAAAAGACATGTGAGATCTATATGTGAATGTAAACTGTGACAACAGACTTTTGACATCTATATGTAAATGTTGTTACAAAATAAGTTTGAGATATATGTAAATGTAAGCTGCTCCATAAGAAGTGTGAGATCTATGGGTCAAAATAGATTGTGACAAAAGACTTGTGAGATCTACGTGTGAAGGTAAGTTGTAACAAAAGATATGTGAGATCTATATGTAAAGATAAGTTTGACAACAGACGTGTATGATATATGTGTGAAGGTAGATTGTGACACCAGACGTCTGAGATTTATGTGTGAATGTAAGTTGTGACAAAGGCATGTGAGATCTACGTGTGAAGGTTGGCTGTAATATGTGAGATCTACGTGTGAAGGTTGGCTGTAATATGTGAGATCTACGTGTGAAGGTTGGCTGTAATAATTGACGTGTAGTCTCAATTAGTAAATGTAGATTGTGATAAAAGAAGGGTAGGATCATTGTATAAATGTAGGTTGTGACAACGACGGGTTGGATCTGACGGGTAGGATCATTGTATAAATGTAGGTTGTGACAACGACGGGTTGGATCTGTGTGTTAATGCGTTTTGTGACAAAACACGTGTGGAGGGTCGTGGTCGCCCATGACAGGAAGAGTTGGACGATCGTGGTTGCCCATAAAAGGGAGGGTTAAAGGGTCGTGTTCGCCTATGACAGTGTGGTCGCCCATGACAGTGTGGTCGCTCATGAGAGGGAGGGTTGGAGGGTCGTAGTCGCTCATGACAGGGTGGGTTGGAGGGTCGTGGTCGCCCACAGTTGTGAGGTAGAAATAATCTATATAATGTTTAGTACCTTCCACAGTTGTGAGGTAGAATTACTTTATATAGATGTTATTGTCTTCCACACTTGATGAGGTAGAAATACATACTTTATGCAATGTTTAGTTATCTTCAATGTTTGTGAGGTAGAAACACTTTATACAATGTTTATTATCTTCCACAGTTGTGAGGTAGAAATACATACATTCCACAGTTTTTATTTGAATAACGAAGGCACAAACAATATATTGCACGATTTATTGCCTGGCATATTTCGGTGCATCTCGTCAGGTACATACTGCAGAATTCACACAACATAAAGTAATATAACTAGATAAATCCTTCAAGCTAACATATGCACATGTCGCACAGTAATGTCAATTGTCTAGCATGTGAATTTTAAACTGACTAACATGTATTTCTGTTTGCACAAAACTGACCAATGTAGATTAATCATTATGGCTTCTGCAAACTTTAACAAGCGACTATTTTGTGTATTGAACAGTGTTTATTGTCTTCCACAGTTGTGAGATAGAAATGCATACATTATATAGTGTTTATCGTCTTCCGCGGTTGTGAGATAGAAATACTTTTTACAATGATTATTGTCTTCCACAGTTGTGAGGTAGAAATACATACATTATACAGTGTTTATTGTCTTTCACAGTTGTGAGGGGGATACCACCGTGGAAATACGTCACGACTCTGTGCTTGCTGACAGCTGTGGTGTGCCCCGTGACCATATTTTGCTATCAGAACAAGACGAAGAAAGCCCGTCTCGTCAGTGAAGACATAGGCAGGCCCATGTTTGGCAGACATGCCTAATGCATGCCTCCGTGGGAATGTGAGCATTCCCTCCATCTGCCCAGTAGCATTAGCATTTGGGAGCAATAGAAATAATCTGCGTGTGTCATGTAGTCTGACAGACTGCAGAAGAAGAGAATCCAGATGAAACATAGAAACACGCCTACACGTTTGACGAGTTTCGCTTGAAATATTTTCCCCATTTGCTATCTTTGAAAACGAGTATATTCCATGCTGAACTGATTTTTGATTGTGGGATAGAATTTCGTGTTACCACTGCACAGCAAGATTAAGAAGGTAAAAGGCAGCAGGTTAAAAAGAGGAAAATTGTGGATGGGTCAAGCCGAAGACATTCTTCAGCAGGTTTGTTCACTTGAGGACTTAGAACCTGGCGAGTAGTGGGTACAAGTGCCAACAGAGTTCTGTACTTCCTTTTCAGTGTGCATCCAACTAGATAGGAAATGCAAACAAGAAAATCCAGCTGCTGTCGAGGCGGAAATACAGGCTCTGATCTTCGAGAATTTGTTAGAGGATGATGCTGTCATTTACACAGATGGGTCGGTCATCTGAGGAGTGAGAAGTTCATGGGCCTTTACTGTTCAGGCCGGAGGGTAAAGTGTGAAGGAAGAGTCTGGCGCTTTTGCTTTCACCACAAGCAGCCTGACTATGGAAATCATGGTAGTAAATAAAGCAATAACATGGCTTGAGACACAGACATTCAATCGGGCATGTTTCCTTAGTGACTCAATGAGTATGCTCAGGATGATAGAGATGGGGTGAGTCTGAAGAGAGTGGCTGCTGTCTCTGAATCGGTCTCGGCTGGAAAAGATTAGTTTCATCTTCGTGCCAGGGCATGCGGATGTACGAGGAAATGAGCGGACTGACAAGCTCGCAGGTACGGCTACTGTGGAGGGCGGACGCACCATGGACCAGGCCGACATTCTGAATGCTCTACGAGAAGTAAGTCGTTTACGAGAACCAAGCGATGACTGGAAATCTACAACCACGGTCAGGCTGCGAGAACAGTAAGTTAAAAGAGGTGTGGCCAAACAAAATCACTACTCAGGAAGCCAAAGAAGAGTAATAAACCAACACACAACTGGTGTCGTGAGCCGCTACACGCCGCGGGATTTACTGAGGAGGGGATCCGAGCACTTATGGACTGAATGGTTCGATGTGTAATGAAGATGATCTGTCGACTGACTAACTAACTAACTAATTAACTAACTAATTTCCTATTATTAGTGTTCCTCGCCATCAGGCGAACGCACTCAGATTTCTGATGTACTTGTAATTTACATTTCTAAGTTAAAAAAGAGAAGTCAACATTTTAATACAAATGACAGGCGTAGGTGTTGCTTCCGCGTCTCCCTCAATAGCACACCGGAAGTTTAAGAGCGATCGCTCTTTTCATTGTGCCCCGCTGACTCTGTGAGTGACATATGAGAATGCGCAAGTCAAATGTCGCACGCCGATTGGATTCTTCCGTATAAAATATGCCAAGGTGATTCTATGACGGTCAGTTCTAGAGGCACGACGATCGCAGTGATAGTCAGCTGCCTGTCATGTTACAGGAAGCAACAGTCAACCTCAGCATTTAATTGTTGCTTGTGGTGTACTGGAGAATCTTACGTTCAGTAGCTTGTCATTGCTTTATGGCCAGTTGATGTTTATACCATCAAAATTAGCGCAAAGATGTCTGCCTCTAATTGGATTGACTTCTAATCCTCGACGCCATATGTCGTAGAATTGTGAACATGAGTTCACTAACATCGGAGCCACGACTGACAGTAGTTGCGTGATTTGTGAAGTTCGTGCAAGGATGGTTTCTCTGATCTGTTTGGAGTGGTTTGTGGAATCGTTGTCACTACACTACAGTTGTTCATATTAGGATAGTTTCTGACATACCTGGCATAGATGATCTAGTTATGGCATTGGATTGGGTTCTGAGACCCATGCTATGATATTTGTGATAATCCTCTCCGATATATATATATATATAATATATATATATATATATATATATATATATATATATATATATATATATATATATATATATATATATATATATTCTCAACTCGTTTCTGTGTTGCAATGGTGGATATATCTCAGATATTCTCAGTGTGATGAATGCGCTATAGAGTGGTGATAACTGCCATCTGTCCTCAGCTTTGTGTATGTGCTATAAAGTGATGACAACTGCCACCAATTCTCAGCTTGGTGTATGCGCTATAAAGTGGTGATAAATGTCATCAGTTCTCTGCTTGGTGTATGCGCAACAACGTGATGACAACTGCCATAAGTTTTCACTTTGATGTACGCGCTATAAAGTGATGAACACTCCCAAATGTTCTCCGGTTGGTCTTTGTGCTGTACTGGAACATCGGCTGTCTTGTAATCTTCAGACAATCATGGACAATTAGCGGGAAAGTGAGGAAGTATGTGGAAGCTGAGGAGATGTGGTTTTGTAGGGGAAAGATGAAGACTTCGTGGACGGGTCGAGAGAGTAATGAAAATATCATGAAAAAGTGACCCCATACAGAGAACTGGTTACTCGCATCTGAACAGTCCCTATTCTTTGATTATGTTATGAGACGGGGAAGGTTAGAAGTATGTCGTCACAACAAGGAAGTTGGGAGGGAGGAGAAACACGGGGTGACAAAGAAAGAGACAGAGAGAAGATGCTGAACAGGTTGACATCATAACATGGAGGAACATTAATATTAGAAATGATAGGCAACATAAGAGATATAAGTCGCAGACAGACGTGATCACCAAAGCCACACCACATCGATTATAACAAGGAGACGTGGATTGGCATTGCTTTCTGAACAACTGACGCGCATACATGTTTGTGAAAGTCAACGCAAAGCTATCTGCTACGTGACTTTATATAAAGATACAAATCTAAAAGTGCTTACGCTGTGATTCTTTAGTTGGCTGTAAAACATATGACTTCATTACATGTGTTAATGTCATTGTTTATGCTGTGCCCATGTGGCTATAGATACGGTAATTTATGGTAAGTTCCATGTGCAAATACGAGTTCATATTGTATGTTTATATGTCAGTATTATTTATTAAAATGAAACTAAATATTTGCATGCGAGTTGGTATTTCTACATCGTCTATGCATGGGTATTCTGGAGCACACATCGGCGATCATGACGCATCATCTTCTCTGTCACCTGACGTGTTTATGAAGTTGTGTTGTAATTTTACTGATGGTTGCCAATCTGATTTACATTTTGACATGCATTTTACTCTCTCTGCCTTCCCTTGCCTCTCTTGACTGGTAAGTTTCAACCTAAAGCAAATATCACTATTCAGTTTCTCATTTTGATGTGTCGCATGCATTTCTTTTTTGTATTTGTCTTATATTTTCCATCAGTGATTAATTAACGCCTTAAGCTGTAATACCTTTGTGTTTTGGTTTTCTTCTATTTCAGCAATACTTTAAACATTCTTCTAAAATACCTACAAATATGCCATCTGGCGTTTCTTCATGATTTATGTGCACATTGTTCAAATTGTGGCTTCCATACGTGAGACTAAACCACAATCAACTTTTCAGTTGGCGCGTTTTCATTCTTGTTGAAACATTTCTGGTGTTTCTGTCGTTGTTAACTCTGTTCAGTTAGTATCTGTGCGGTGTTTCATGTCAGCTTAACTCAACACTTTTCACAGTTAGTGTCTGGCAGTATTTCATGTCAGCTTAACTCAACAATTTTCTCAGTTAGTGTCTGGCAGTATTTGATGTCAGCTTAACTCAACAATTTTCTCAGTTAGTGTCTGGCAGTATTTCATGTCAGCTTAACTCAACAATTTTCTCAGTTAGTGTCTGGCAGTATTTCATGTCAGCTTAACTAAACAATTTTCTCAGTTAGTGTCTGGCAGTATTTCATGTCAGCTTAACTCAACAATTTTCTCAGTTTGTGTCTGGCAGTATTTCATGTCAACTTTACTCAACAATTTTCACAGATAATATCTGTGCTGTGATTTGTGTCACCATTACCCAACAATTAATCTCTGTAGTTAAAAGTTAGTTGCATATCTTTTGCAGGATGTTGCAGTTAACACCAGCATTTCTTGGTTGTTTGTGTTTTCTTGGCAAGGTTTCGTTTAGTAGTTTGTCATTTATTTACTTTTTTTTTTATATTTCTCTTTTACATTTTTATATGTTGCAAATCCCTTCCATGACGTTCCAGTTTGCCATTACTTTCTGAACAAGCCGGCACCCATACCGTAGTATGAAAATAAACGCAAGATGGTCTGCATATAAGTCTCAAGCAGCTTTGTTTTGAACGATGTGTTCAGAATTACCAACTGTGATTGTAACTCTTTCGCCACAGCTAAGACAGTTATTGAAGAGTTGCTTGAAAGCTTCTTTTGTTAGTTTCTCAGAACAGTTACTAAAATGTTACTTCATGATCTTCATTGTTAGTTTGTCAGAACAGTTGCGAAAATGTTACTTCATTATCTTTCTTTGTTAGTTTCGGTAGACATTTATTAAAAGTTAAGTCCTTATATCCGTTGCTAGTTTCTGGCCATATTGGTAGAAAAGTTACATAAATTCCCATTTTAATGCCAAGCAAAGTTTAATGGTTAGTTTGCCCTACAACACACAAGTCTCATATTCCAGGACCTATGGATACACAGAGTAAGAGGCAGTGCTTTACAGAAACAAAAACAAACAAACATCAAAAACGGAGGTCCAAGTAAAGATGGGGGTAGGGTGGGTGAGAGCATTTTAAAGAAACAGCAATGGGACACGTGACATTTTTGGACTACTTTAAAACACATGTCACTCTTATAAAACCCACACTATAGATACACGTCGATGGAAGGCAAGCATGGGTAGGCAGCGATACAAGTGGGAAGAATATATCATAAGATTGACGAACAGCAGTCTGTCAGAATATAAAAGCAGGTCGAGAGACAGAGAGTTGGAAATTAATTGCAGGCAACATTCATTGTGGAGAGTGCACTTTGTTGATTCGCTGATTGTTGACTTACAATCGGTTGTACTTTCCACCTAGAATCATCCTTGTCAACACCAATATATAACACACACAAGCACACACACACGCCCACACACACACACCCACACACACACACACACACACACACACACACACACACACACACACACACAACTTATCTGTTCTCACGCAATGCTAGATACGCGATACTCAGGTTATCGTAATAACTCGTTGTGAACATAATGCCAGAGAAATGAGGTTACCTGACCTGGTTTCTCTGCACAAAGTAACTGCTCCAGATGTGCTTACACCACAAGACACGGTGTATCGCTAGCAGACACACTGTCCGACTTGCCTTGTGATGACTGGACTCTTAAACATGTCTCAATAGTTGTATAACCCTTGGTGAGAACATCAGTCATGAGCTCGTCAAATGCGATCCAGCTGTGGGTAGTTTTCATCGGTATCCTGGTAGTAACTGGTAAGTGTAGCATATGCTAATCTAATTATCCTTGTTGTAGCTGGTAAGTGTGGTTTATACTACTCTAATTAATTGTCCTTCGTGTAGCTGGTAAGTGTAGCATATGCTACTCTAATTATCCTTGTTGTAGCTGTCAAGGTAGCCTATGTTACTCTAACTATCCTTGTTTATGCTGGTAAGAGTTGTTTATGCTGTTCTAATTATCCTTCTTGTAGCTAGTAAAAGTAGTTTATACTACTCTAATTATTCTTGTTGAAGCCGGTAAGTGTAGTTTATACTACTCTAATTATCCTTGTTGAAACTGGTAAGTGTAGCTTATGCTACTATAATTATCCTTGTTCTGACGTGTAAGTGCAGTTATGCTACTCTAAGTATCCTTGTTGCAGATGCAAACAATATACAATAACACAAAGTAATGCAGGCTTACGGAACAGAATTACGAAACAATACAAGGACGTTGCGGGAACTAGCCTTCATCAGCAAACAAATACATACACAAAACACAACATATAGTCACGGAGAAGACCCTCCTGCGACTACATTAAGGCATAAGGACGAAATGATCAGAATAACAAGATCAAATAATGACAGCGATGAAGAAGCAATTAAAATTTGAACAGAAATATGCTACTTATCTCAGATTCCCAGGCTGTAATTAATTATACTAACACGAATGTCACCTATATCCTCTTTTATACACAACCATGGGAGGCTGTGGGTCATGGGGAACGGGGTATGGGATGGTACCGGGGTATTGAGTGGCAATGGTTTAATGTAAATCCCAGGTAAATGAGTGGAAGTGGTACATGAAAACAGGGGCAGAAATTAAGGCGGGAAACTGGAAGCGATGTAGATGTGATAGTTGTCCAAGAGTGAAAACTTAGAAGTCCCAGTGGATGTACATACAATGCATGAATGGGTGCCAGTGAATGAGTTGGCCATAGTGGGCGAATATTAAAGAACAATGGTGTGTACACCTAAGTATGATGGCGATACTAACGAAACTCATTTTCTGTGCTCCTTAATGTGTGTACGAAGTCTGGGTGGGATGATATGTGTGAGCGCACATGCATATATTTACACACATCAACAAACATTCATACAATAGTATACATACACATGTGTATAGTATTCATGAGAAAGGATATATACATATAGTACCTGCGATACGCCACCTAGTGTATGCGGAATAATAAAGTCTACAGATACGAGGCTTCACTCATACTTTCCCTATATATGTATTATAGGATCAAATCGCCCAATACATTGTGTTATTGGGGTTGTATAAGATCAGACCACCAGTAATACACAGGATATGGGTAGGCACAGCGAAAAAGATTATCATATTGTGTGGTACAGGTGCCTGACACCAAGGTATTCTCTTGCAAGCTGTGTGTGAGTGTATATCTCATAATGTAAATCATGGGAGAGGTATACCAGAGACAGCCCGGAAAATAGATATTCTGTGGGTGTGTCAACCACAGATTCTCTCGTTGCTGTCCATTGTAAGAGATAACGAACAGATTGGTGTGTATGAGAGACAGCACAGTCGATGGATATAATGGGGGTATAGGGCCCTCAGCTTCTCTCGTTGCTGTTGATCTCTCGCTAATTGAAGTGAGCAAGAAATGAGTAACGATACTATTGTAAACACACACACACACACATACAAATACCTGGGTACAATCTTCAACTGCCCCAACATCATAAGGGAAGAAATACAGATGGAATCAATTCTGGAAATAAGATATACTATACACTACAACATCTACTAAAATCAAATGCGCTATCTCGTAACACCAAAATCACCATTGCCATGGACCGATATGAGGTAGACAGCCGTAAACTGATGTAGTAAGAACAGGTTTATCATAGAAGAGGAATTGTCATAGTGAGAGCAGTTCACGCGATTACTATGAACGAATACGCACGAATAAGTCAAGGAAAGTCGGTGAGCAACTGATGATGATGTTGAAGAACAAAGGGAAACTATTCAGAGAAGTTGCGTATCACGTGACATTAGTTGTGTGGTTCACGGGAAGGAGACGGCTGGACAAGGTTAGTCTAGCCAGGGTCCCAGTTGCGGAAGGACGTAGAACCAGTGGTGAAGTGAAGCGAGATGAATTCGACATTGCTTTAGTATTTGAACGACGCTTCATCCTGAGGTGAAAGTGTTTGACACAAGTCGGACGGCTAATTGAGTAGCCATTCCAGTTCAGTTACAGCGCGCCGAGTTGACGGCGATTTAGGAATGCTCCAAGCCGATGTCAAGGGCAAGTGACCGTAAGTTGACCATAGAGTAGCCATTGTAGTAGAACTGTGTTTCAGAGCTGTGAACAGTGATTAGACATGTTATATCCTTATCGCATGCCATCCCGCACCTTTCGGGAATGATTGATGTTATGTGCTGCGATCATTGTTTACAATAAACATTGAAGAATGGCAAGGACATTGAGTTGTTCACTGTTTCAAGGTGATGAATGTTCCTGTTTAAATCTGTCACTGCGGCTGAACAGACGAGCCAGCAACCAGCTTCATGGCACCATATACACAACACTGATCAGACCAGTTGTGCTGTATGGTTCTGAAACCTGGAGTACAACGAAAGGAGACGAAGCCTTGTTACAAACCTTTGAGAACAAAGTTTTAAGACGCATCTTTGAACCCATTAGGGATACACAAAGTGGAGAGTGGAAAAGAAGAAGTAACAAAGACATTTATGATCTGTTTAAGTCCCCGCTAATCACTGGTATCATGAAGGCTAATAGACTACAATGGCTGGACATATAGAAAGAATGGAAGACAATAGGGAAACAAAACTTGCTTACACTCAGGAAATAAATGACTGTAGACCCCGAGGTAGACCAAGAAGACGGTGGAGAGATAATATATATACATACCTACAAGCACTTGGAATCAACGACTGGCAAGAGAAGGTCAACCAGAGAGATAAATGGAGACGGATTGTATCTGCAGCAAAGAACCTCAATGGATGGAACGCTATATATATATATATATACTCATTGGCACCTTTCCGTCTTGACAGACGATAGTTTGGTACATTGTGCTTCAAAAAGGCTTAATAACTTCGATCCATGGCGGTGGCGAGTGTGGCTGGTAAGTCCAATTCTTGCTGCAAATGTTTGCCGTTGTTTGCAAATGTTTGTTATATATATATATATATATATATATATATATATATATATATATATATATATATATATATATATATATATAATATATATATATATATATATATTGATTCATAAATAAAGACATATATACATATGTATTTACGCAAACACACAGAACAGCATATCCAGTATGGTTGTCCTCCTGTAAGGGGATGTTATGGTCAGGGAGGAATAGTGATATCCTTATGGGTGCACACTGCATTGCGTAGGAAAGCTGTGCCAAGCGTGGCCCTCCGTAATAGTACAGGTAACTTCGTACTAGTACGGTCACCCGGAATCTTCCGGAGAGAGACAGGGTGGCAGATAACTATACTAGAGAGAATATATCATAGTTAAAGACAGAAATGATGTGACAACAGGGAGGGTGGGGAAGCAAGAGACGGGGGAAGGGTGGGGGGATGCCACCGAATAAATGAAACTATGCTGGGTGTTGAGGCCATGCGGTGATATAGCTGGTAAGTGTAACTTGTGCTACTCTAATTATCCTTATTGTGGCTGATAAGTGTAGCTTATACTACTCTAATTATCCTTATTGTGGCTGATAAGTGTAGCTTATACTACTCTAATTATCTTTATTGTGGCTGATAAGTGTAGCTTATACTACTCTAATTATCTTTATTGTGGCTGATAAGTGTAGCTTATACTACTCTAATTATCTTATTGTGGCTGATAAGTGTAGCTTATACTACTCTAATTATCTTTATTGTGGCTGATAAGTGTAGCTGATACTACTCTAATTATCCTTATTGTAGCTGATAAGTGTAGCTTATACTACTCTAATTATCTTTATTGTGGCTGATAAGTGTAGCTTATACTACTCTAATTATCTTTATTGTGGCTGATAAGTGTAGCTTATACTACTCTAATTATCTTATTTGTGGCTGATAAGTGTAGCTTATACTACTCTAATTATCCTTATTGTGGCTGATAAGTGTAGCTTATACTACTCTAATTATCTTTATTGTGGCTGATAAGTGTAGCTTATACTACTCTAATTATCTTTATTGTGGCTGATAAGTGTAGCTTATACTACTCTAATTATCCTTATTGTGGCTGATAAGTGTAGCTTATACTACTCTAATTATCTTTATTGTGGCTGATAAGTGTAGCTTATACTACTCTAATTATCCTTATTGTGGCTGATAAGTGTAGCTTATACTACTCTAATTATCCTTATTGTGGCTGATAAGTGTAGCTTATACTACTCTAATTATCCTTATTGTAGCTGATAAGTGTAGCTTATAGTACTCTAATTATCCTTATTGTGGCTGATAAGTGTAGCTTATACTACTCTAATTATCTTT
The DNA here is from genome assembly GCA_014155875.1 of Cepaea nemoralis. Lineage (NCBI taxonomy): Eukaryota > Metazoa > Mollusca > Gastropoda > Stylommatophora > Helicidae > Cepaea > Cepaea nemoralis. The sequence continues at coordinate 99,249 of JACEFZ010016316.1, forward strand.
ATTGTGGCTGATAAGTGTAGCTTATACTACTCTAATTATCCTTATTGTGGCTGATAAGTGTAGCTTATACTACTCTAATTATCCTTATTGTGGCTGATAAGTGTAGCTTATAGTACTCTAATTATCTTATTGTGGCTGATAAGTGTAGCTTATACTACTCTAATTATCCTTATTGTGGCTGATAAGTGTAGCTTATACTACTCTAATTATCCTTATTGTGGCTGATAAGTGTAGCTTATACTACTCTAATTATCCTTATTGTGGCTGATAAGTGTAGCTTATACTACTCTAATTATCTTTATTGTGGCTGATAAGTGTAGCTTATACTACTCTAATTATCTTTATTGTGGCTGATAAGTGTAGCTTATACTACTCTAATTATCTTTATTGTGGCTGATAAGTGTAGCTGATACTACTCTAATTATCCTTATTGTAGCTGATAAGTGTAGCTTATAGTACTCTAATTATCTTTATTGTGTCTGATAAGTGTATTTCATGCTACTCTAATTATCCATGTTGTAGCTGGTAAGTACAACTTATGCTCTTCTAATTATCCTTATTGTAGCTGATAAGTGTAGCGTATTCTACTCTATTTAACATTGTTGTAGCTGGTAAATATAACTTATGCTACTGTAATTACTGGCTGTTTGCGTATGTGGTTGAATGGTTGTAAACGTAGTTTCACAATCAAGACATAATCAAGACATAATTAATACATAATCAAGACATAGTCAAAACATAATCAATAACATAATCAAGACATAATTAATACATAATCAAGACATAATCAAAACATAATCAATAACATAATCAAGACATAATTAATACATAATCAAGACATAATCAAAACATAATCAAGGCATAATCAAAACATATTTAAGACACAATCAAAGCATAATCAAAACATACTCAAGACATAATCAAAGCATCATCAAGACATAATCAAAACATCATCAAAACATAATCACGAAATAATCAAGGCATACCGGGTTTCAAGTCATCGCCATGTGCCTTGGAAGCAGATCGCTTTGCGTTTGTTTTCACAATGACATGAGTGTTGGTCGCTCAGAAAATAGTGGACAAGTACTGAACATACACAGACTAGAAGATCAGAGAGCAGAAACAAATGCTGGGGTTGTTTGTGACGTATGGTTAAATCACGCAACTATGTTCCTTATGGGTTACATGTGATTGGAGGTGGTCTCATCTTTCATGACCTGACTGCATGCAATAAACGAACTGAAGACACCAGAGTGCCCGTCTATAAGTTTGTCGTTATCACATATTTCAGTCCTTGGCTTGGGGACGTAAATTACAACAAGTATCTCTGAAGTCGGAGTGGGTTCGCCTGCTGGCGATGGGCATTGGTAATAGGGAAAGTTAATCCAGACTCAAACATCAATCTGGTACACTAGAAGTAGTAGCACAATAATGGACTACGCTTGAGTTCAGAGCGAGTGAGCGAATGCCCACACATTTCACTCCTTGCCCCGATCTGTGGCTCCCTGATCATGACAGTGCCGAGTCCGTAGATGTCTGTCTTGCGGTGTTCCCACACATTTCACTCCTTGCCCCGATCTGTGGCTCCCTGATCATGACAGTGCCGAGTCCGTAGATGTCTGTCTTGCGGTGTTCCCACATATTTCACTCCTTGCCCCGATCTGTGGCTCCCTGATCATGACAGTGCCGAGTCCGTAGATGTCTGTCATGCGGTGTTCCCACATATTTCACTCCTTGCCCCGATCTGTGGCTCCCTGATCATGACAGTGCCGAGTCCGTAGATGTCTGTCTTGCGGTGTTCCCACACATTTCACTCCTTGCCCCGATCTGTGGCTCCCTGATCATGACAGTGCCGAGTCCGTAGATGTCTGTCTTGCGGTGTTCCCACACATTTCACTCCTTGCCCCGATCTGTGGCTCCCTGATCATGACAGTGCCGAGTCCGTAGATGTCTGTCTTGCGGTGTTCCCACCCATTTCACTCCTTGCCCCGATCTGTGGCTCCCTGATCATGACAGTGCCGAGTCCGTAGATGTCTGTCTTGCGGTGTTCCCACCCATTTCACTCCTTGCCCCGATCTGTGGCTCCCTGATCATGACAGTGCCGAGTCCGTAGATGTCTGTCTTGCGGTGGTCCCACATATTTCACTCCTTGCTCCGATCTGTGGCTCCCTGATCATGACAGTGCCGAGTCCGTAGATGTCTGTCTTGCGGTGTTCCCACATATTTCACTCCTTGCCCCGATCTGTGGCTCCCTGATCATGACAGTGCCGAGTCCGTAGATGTCTGTCTTGCGGTGTTCCCACATATTTCACTCCTTGCCCCGATCTGTGGCTCCCTGATCATGACAGTGCCGAGTCCGTAGATGTCTGTCTTGCGGTGTTCCCACATATTTCACTCCTTGCTCCGATCTGTGGCTCCCTGATCATGACAGTGCCGAGTCCGTAGATGTCTGTCTTGCGGTGTTCCCACACATTTCACTCCTTGCCCCGATCTGTGGCTCCCTGATCATGACAGTGCCGAGTCCGTAGATGTCTGTCTTGCGGTGTTCCCACCCATTTCACTCCTTGCCCCGATCTGTGGCTCCCTGATCATGACAGTGCCGAGTCCGTAGATGTCTGTCTTGCGGTGGTCCCACATATTTCACTCCTTGCTCCGATCTGTGGCTCCCTGATCATGACAGTGCCGAGTCCGTAGATGTCTGTCTTGCGGTGTTCCCACATATTTCACTCCTTGCCCCGATCTGTGGCTCCCTGATCATGACAGTGCCGAGTCTGTAGATGTCTGTCTTGCGGTGTTCCCACATATTTCACTCCTTGCTCCGATCTGTGGCTCCCTGATCATGACAGTGCCGAGTCCGTAGATGTCTGTCTTGCGGTGTTCCCACATATTTCACTCCTTGCTCCGATCTGTGGCTCCCTGATCATGACAGTGCCGAGTCCGTAGATGTCTGTCTTGCGGTGTTCCCACATATTTCACTCCTTGCCCCGATCTGTGGCTCCCTGATCATGACAGTGCCGAGTCCGTAGATGTCTGTCTTGCGGTGTTCCCACATATTTCACTCCTGCCCCGATCTGTGGCTCCCTGATCATGACAGTGCCGAGTCCGTAGATGTCTGTCTTGCGGTGTTCCCACATATTTCACTCCTTGCCCCGATCTGTGGCTCCCTGATCATGACAGTGCCGAGTCCGTAGATGTCTGTCTTGCGGTGTTCCCACATATTTCACTCCTTGCCCCGATCTGTGGCTCCCTGATCATGACAGTGCCGAGTCCGTAGATGTCTGTCTTGCGGTGTTCCCACATATTTCACTCCTTGCTCCCGATCTGTGGCTCCCTGATCATGACAGTGCCGAGTCCGTAGATGTCTGTCTTGCGGTGTTTCCCACATATTTCACTCCTTGCCCCGATCTGTGGCTCCCTGATCATGACAGTGCCGAGTCCGTAGATGTCTGTCTTGCGGTGTTCCCACATATTTCACTCCTTGCCCCGATCTGTGGCTCCCTGATCATGACAGTGCCGAGTCCGTAGATGTCTGTCTTGCGGTGTTCCCACATATTTCACTCCTTGCCCCGATCTGTGGCTCCCTGATCATGACAGTGCCGAGTCCGTAGATGTCTGTCTTGCGGTGTTCCCACATATTTCACTCCTTGCCCCGATCTGTGGCTCCCTGATCATGACAGTGCCGAGTCCGTAGATGTCTGTCATTGCGGTGTTCCCACATATTTCACTCCTTGCCCCGATCTGTGGCTCCCTGATCATGACAGTACCGAGTCCGTAGATGTCTGTCTTGCGGTGTTCCCACATATTTCACTCCTTGCCCCGATCTGTGGCTCCCTGATCATGACAGTGCCGAGTCCGTAGATGTCTGTCTTGCGGTGTTCCCACATATTTCACTCCTTGCCCCGATCTGTGGCTCCCTGATCATGACAGTGCCGAGTCCGTAGATGTCTGTCTTGCGGTGTTCCCACATATTTCACTCCTTGCTCCGATCTGTGGCTCCCTGATCATGACAGTACCGAGTCCGTAGATGTCTGTCTTGCGGTGTTCCCACATATTTCACTCCTTGCCCCGATCTGTGGCTCCCTGATCATGACAGTGCCGAGTCCGTAGATGTCTGTCTTGCGGTGTTCCCACATATTTCACTCCTTGCCCCGATCTGTGGCTCCCTGATCATGACAGTGCCGAGTCCGTAGATGTCTGTCTTGCGGTGTTCCCACATATTTCACTCCTTGCCCCGATCTGTGGCTCCCTGATCATGACAGTGCCGAGTCCGTAGATGTCTGTCTTGCGGTGTTCCCACATATTTCACTCCTTGCCCCGATCTGTGGCTCCCTGATCATGACAGTGCCGAGTCCGTAGATGTCTGTCTTGCGGTGTTCCCACATATTTCACTCCTTGCTCCGATCTGTGGCTCCCTGATCATGACAGTGCCGAGTCCGTAGATGTCTGTCTTGCGGTGTTCCCACATATTTCACTCCTTGCCCCGATCTGTGGCTCCCTGATCATGACAGTGCCGAGTCCGTAGATGTCTGTCTTGCGGTGTTCCCACATATTTCACTCCTTGTCCCGATCTGTGGCTCCCTGATCATGACAGTACCGAGTCCGTAGATGTCTGTCTTGCGGTGTTCCCACATATTTCACTCCTTGCCCCGATCTGTGGCTCCCTGATCATGACAGTGCCGAGTCCGTAGATGTCTGTCTTGCGGTGTTCCCACATATTTCACTCCTTGCCCCGATCTGTGGCTCCCTGATCATGACAGTGCCGAGTCCGTAGATGTCTGTTTTGCGGTGTTCTCAAGAAGGCCATATACGTGCGTGTTGATACATCTGTGTCTCATCCTTATCTCATCTTGTTCTTCGTGTACCTTGCTGTGTCGAGGTGAAGAATAAACAGAGGGAGAGTGGCCGATTATGCGCTTCGTGTATTGAAATGTCCGTAGACTCTGTTATTTCCATCGTTTACATGGTCGGCCTCTTTTCCTAATTCCATTTGGTCTGTGCATCATTGCTTGTTGTGGTAAACTGTCAGCTGATAGCTTAGTTGTTAGGCTGAATAATGTAACTTGTTTCCTAATTAAATCTAGTTCTATTATAACCCACACTTTAGTTCTGATTTCATCATTTCTAATTTTCGCTCTTCTTGATATCTGAATATTTTTCTCTGGAATATCATTTCCGTTATTGTAATTTTTCTTTTCTCCTTCTCTGCCTTTGTGCAGGTTTGGCATTGGTAGCTTAGAGTTGGTAGAAAGATTGTAGTGTAGAACTGTGTCCACCTCTTTTATAAATGCCTTTCATTGTCTAACCCTTTCTCTTCCCACAATAGTTTAACCTCGAGTACGACCGTTGGTGTGTCATCGTGCGTCAGGACATGACCAGGTTATAGGTATACTATAGGCAGTATAGCAGCCCGTTTGTCTCCATGAGGTGTGTTGGGTATATGATGTACGCGCCATATTTTATATCAGTCAGCATTCGGTGAGTTATCTTGTCAATATCACGTAGGCGGCATTTACTTAGATGGATATTTCATGGTCTTCAGATTGGGCTGCTCCTACTTCCAGGGATATTTCATGGTCTCCAGATTGGGCTGCTCCTACTTCCAGGGATATTTCATGGTCTCCAGATTGGGCTGCCCCTACTTCCAGGGATATTTCATGGTCTCCAGATTGGGCTGCCCCTACTTCCAGGGATATTTCATGGTCTTCAGATTGGGCTGCCTTTACTTCCAGGGATATTTCATGGTCTTCAGATTGGGCTGCCCCTACTTCCAGGGATATTTCATAGTCTTCAGATTGGGCTGCCTTTACTTCCAGGGATATTTCATGGGCTCCAGATTGGGCTGCCTCTACCTCCAGGGTTATTTCATGGTCTCCAGATTGGGCTGTCCCTACTTCCAGGGATAATTCATGGTCTTCAGATTGGGCTGCCCCTACTTCCAGGGATATTTCATGGTCTTCAGATTGGGCTGCCTGTACTTCCAGGGTTATTTCATGGTCTCCAGATTGGGCTGCCTTTACTTACAGGATTATTTCATGGTCTCCAAATTCGGTCGCCTTTACTTCCATGGATATTTCATTTTCTCCAGATTCGGCCGCCTTTACTCCGAGGGTTATTTCATGGTCTCCAGTTTGGGCTGCTTTTACCTCTAGAGTTATTTTATGGTCTCCAGTTTGGGCTGCCTTTACCTGCAGAGTTATTTCATGGTATCCAGATTGGGCTGCCCCTACTTTCAGGGTTATTTCATGGTCTCCAGATTGGGCTGCCCCTACTTCCAGGGTTATTTCATGGTCTCCAGATTGGGCTGCCCCTACTTCCAGGGTTATTTCATGGTCTCCAGATTGGGCTGCCCCTACTTCTAGGTTTATTTCATGGTCTCCAGATTGGGCTGCCCCTACTTCCAGGGTTATTTCATGGTCTCCAGATTCGACTAGGCCGACATGGAAACTCGGGAGAGAGGGGAAGAGATATCATCGCATCGGAGATAACTCAATCACATCATCGCCGGGAATCCAGGCCAGGGAGTAAGCATCTGGACCAGCCCGGCGCCCCAGCCTTGAGACCAGCCCGGCGCCCCAGCCTTGAGACCAGCCCGGCGCCCCAGCCTTGAGACCAGCCCGGCGCCCCAGCCTTGAGACCAGCCCGGCGCCCCGCCTTGAGACCAGCCCGGCGCCCCAGCCTTGAGACCAGCCCGGCGCCCCAGCCTTGAGACCAGCCCGGCGCCCCAGCCTTGAGACCAGCCCGGCGCCCCAGCCTTGAGACCAGCCCGGCGCCCCGCCTTCAGACCAGCCCGGCGCCCCAGCCTTCAGACCAGCCCGGCGCCCCAGCCTTCAGACCAGCCCGGCGCCCCAGCCTTCAGACCAGCCCGGCGCCCCAGCCTTCAGACCAGCCCGGCGCCTCAGCCTTGAGATGCTGACTTTTTGATCTCTTGAAGTCGTCTTCCTTGGGATATTTTATTTGGAAGAAATGCGTCAAGGTCAAACTACGCAAATATATGGCGATATATTGAAAGCTGAATGCGCACAGCACAACTGCTCCAGCCTTTCGATTTCACATATGGATACAATCTACAGACTTACTTTCTGAGAAACAAACAACATATTTCTTGTTGAGAGAATATATGAATATATACAATGCGAACAAGAAGAAAGTTTCTGGAAACGTGAAAGTTGGCGTGGGTTGACGAGGTGAAGTTCTACCATTCTTCCAGGAAACCACTTCCACGGGGCACTGATGCGGAAAGAGACCGAGCCATGTGAGAAAATCCGGGTCAATGAAGTCTTTCTGATGACTGCCGATTCCATCGACGATGAACTGTAATTTTCGTGATGACTTTTGTGTTGGCATTCTGGGAGCGGAATTATGCACACTGTACCTGTGCGGGCTGTTGGATTGCCGAGACTCCTGTCTGTTTCACTTTTCACATAGGACAGTGGGGTGCATTTTGTGTGATATTCACTGGCACAGGAACGGAGCATAATGGGGACGACCCGTTTCCGAGACGTTGGAACTTGACTAACTAACTAAATAACTTATGCAGCCAGTGACGAGGACGTAGACACAAGAGATCTCTGATAGACAATGTCACTGAATGGGCAGACTGGTAGACTGCCGAAGTTAGAGGCGTGGCTATATCTAGAAATTAGTCTCGGCATTTGGCAACAACAGCAAGCGTTGTGGCACCCAATTCTGTGCTGCAGAGACAACAATCTGGCAAGCTATTGTCACCTGCTCCAGGAAGACACGTCAGCCTACGTGTCTGTCTTTTATTAACGCATGTTGAGAAGAGAAAGAAATAGAACTAATGCGCGCAACATTAAAACAACAGAGATGAGATGGCTTAGAAAAGTTGCTGGAGTAACCTTGAGAGATAGAATTAGAAATGAGGAAATGAGAAGACGACTGTGTCTGAACCCAGTCATGCATTTCATATAAAACAAGTTAAATAGCTTAACCACCTCACAAGAGTGCCCTAGTACCATCTGCTACAAAGAGGTACATTGAAGAAATATACTGGATTCAGAGCAAGGGAACAACGAAGTAAAAAGATGGAGTGGTCGTATCAAGAAAATATGTAGAAAAATGAATACAAACTTACAAAATGCATTAGGAAAAGCTCATAGGGGGAGGGGGGGGGGGGAGGAGGGGGTGAGGGTGCACTCGCTCGCTGTGAACTTACGCGTAGTCCATACACACTATTTATAGTAGTGATGGACTGAATTTTGCGTTTGGATTAGCTATTCCTATTAACAGTGTCCCTCGACATCAGGCGAACCCAGTCCGACTTCAGAAGTACTTGTAATTTACGTCCCCAAGTCAAGGACGAAAGGTCATATTTTAGTCCAGCTGTCCAGTGTAGAGGTTGAACCACTCACCTCGGCATCATCACAAAGAATGTTTAAGAACACGCGTTCTTACCCATTCGACCATGCTGACCTGCATATGGTTACATCTCTTCCAACACTTCACTGGGGTAAATGGGGGAAGAGAGGTAGAATAGAAGTTGAGAAGCGGAAAACATCGTCACGAACTGGAAGATCAGCGATTGCAGAGGCCCAGGAGAAACAATGCTTGACAGCCTGACCTGATGGCAAGGAGGGGTATCATTAATGGGAATGCTCCCCACACAAGAACCTCTAGGCCAGTCTGCAAGGAACATGATGGCAATAATAATTATGTTGAAAATATATGGGGACAGAAGAAGAATTGTCAACAGTTTGAGCACTAATATATCACTCAACGTCAAGAGGAAATTATTGATGGAAATCCAGTTGTAATACATACATTTGCAGATGGTGTAATTATCATGCTATTTCAAAAGCCTTTAAATGTATATTGTGTTCGGTATTTCGAATGATCTCTATGTTGTTTACAGAATCTTTAATTCTGTTATGTTTCTGTAATTTCTAGACTGCCAGATAGACTTCAGCGTGGAACAGACGCACCACGAGTTGATCCTGCAGTGCCAAGTTCACGGGATCAAGAGCTTCAACTACACTAACCTTGCCAAGCTGGTAGTTTCCCGGGACACCACCCAAACCCAAGCCTCCGTGTCTGTTCACCAGAACCAGGTCGGACCCCAGTCTAATCTGTCAAACGCCCAAGTCACAGGCCGAATCTCCTACGACGCTGCCTCCAAGAGATATCTTCGAATCGTCTGGACTGATCTGCATGACGACCTTAATGGCAATTACACATGTTTGGCTTACGGTGTCAACAATCAGTTGATGGGCTCACAGGAACTGCGCGTTCGGCTCAGACCAACGGGCCCCGATTTTCGAGCATCACCTTCTGTTATTCAGATAGGATTGACCAAGAGATTGGACATATCGTGTGTCATGTCGGATTTTAACCATCTGAATGTTTCTAAAGTGGGCAGTCTTGACATCTTCAAGGTTCAACACGGATATGAATGTTTGTTCTCGCGCGTGTGGACCATGGCTGGACAGCTGTTCACGACAGGGCTTAGCCAGGTGGACGCAAAGGGATTCATTGAGAACGATAATGCGCGATGTGAGCTAAGCTGGAAGAACCCATCGGAAGACAACGCGGGGGAGTATATCTGCAGGGTGTCCGGTGTTGGATCTAGAGGTGATCCAGTGTTCTTCAACAGTAGGGTCAATGTGACGTGGGAGCTTCCAGATGAAGAGCTATTGATTAAACGATTCAATGAAATGACCAGACATCAGGAGGAGCTTGTTGAGGAAGAGAAAGAAGGGGATGAGGATCTACAGGAGGCTGTAGTCATACTGAACACAACTGACACAAGTCAGTGTAGAAACCCTACAAGTTGTGACGATGTCTACTTCACGCTGAAACCAGGTCAGCATATAGTCCGGGTGGAGCCAGAAGACGGACTGGGCCCAATCACCGTGCTCTGTGACGTAGTTGGGAAGCGTGAGATCTATACCGTGTTCCAGAAACGGTTCAATGGAAAAGTGGACTTCTACCGCAACTTCCGGGATTATGAAAACGGGTTTGGTTCTGTCGATGGCGAATTTTGGCTGGGTCTTAAAAATATCAGACGGTTATTGGGTCAGAACGGCGATAAAAACCAGCTTCGCGTGGACATGTCAGTGATGGGAACTGAACTAAACTACACCAGAATCTATCCTAGTTTCTCAATCGGTCCCGCTGACGACTACCGGCTGTTGGTCAGCGGCTTGTATGACCGGGGCTTCGGAATGTCTTCTAATTCCCGGAAACCGTTTTCAACCTTTGACCGCGGTCTGACAAATGTTGCCAGCAGACACAATCGCGGAGCCGGGTGGTGGTTTCCAGAAGATCACGGTTATGTGAATCTGAATGGAGTTTGGGGCGTTCCCGGAAAACCCTACTCTATATTCTGGTGGGAACTTCGTCAGGACTTGAACTTCATTCTTGAAAAGACGGAAATGAAATTTCGAAGGAACAATTAAGATTAACGTACTTTAATAGCAAATGCATAGGCATCATTCTCACATTGTCACGATAGTTTCATATTCATTAAGTGTTTATTTCGTCTACCCTGTGTTAAGTAAACCTTGAAATTCTTGCCTGTAACTTGATTAGCTCAGTCATTCTTTCATAAATCTATAACTCTCTCATCGATTTGTCATAAGCACATATGTAATTATAATGTCAAAAGACATAGCACTCTTATAAAAAAAAAAAACATTATATTTCAGGGTTTATGGTTGAAGGTGCCGGTCTCCCTGATCTAGGTGTTACACGACTTTCTCCGTAATCTCCGCGTCAGTAACTTACGGGGTATGTGAGCCGGTCGCTCAGAAAGCAATGGCAAACTACTGAGCGTAATCTTGCCAAGAAATCAACAGTCAGCTGAAAGATGCTGATGTTGACAGCGATGTCCTGCAAAGGATATACGAACAAAGAAAAAATGGTTGAAGGCAGGCAAGCAAGAGGTAGACAACGATACAACTAAGAAGATAACATCAAGAGATGGACGAAAATCAGTCTGATAGATTATACAATCAACGTGTGAAACAGACAATGTCAGACATCCATTGTAGCCAACCTTTATTGTGGAAACAGCATCTGATTGATTGTTATTACAATAAATACAATGTCGTCTCGTTAATTTGTTTTCTATACATATCTAGTTAACAGAAAAAAAAGAATCTCGTAATTTACTTTGAACCCGTCTCGGCTTAGAGTATTTTGAAAACACACAACATACCCACAACGGTAAAACAGACTGTTTACACATGCATGTGTTCTTTGTCCATCAAGAATGATGTTGACCATTCATTACATCCAGTGGGGTTTAAGGTATGGAGCCGTGAGTTCTAAGATGGCTGATAAGGCCTAGTTTGGCTCGAAATGTTCTTTGACAATGTGGGCAAAGGATGCTTGACGTTCCAGGAGGAGGATCTCCTGCAGTGGTTTTTTTGTCCAACCTTTTCTTCACAACTCTTGCAGTACTGGATGCTTCACAGGTGACTGTACCATTGCGTAATGATGTACGCCACGAAATTCGGTCCTTGCCAGCGGTCTCCCAAGTGTCATAATGAAATCCAAAAACTTTTATTGAGAACTTCAGAGTGTCTTTAAAGCGTTTTCTCGGGCCGCCTTAGGAGCGTTTACCACAACGCAGTTCGAGGTAAAAACATCGTTTAGGGAGCCTGTGATCTGGCATGTGAGTCAAGTGACCAGCAGAGCGAATCTGATTCTTCAGTAGTAGAGTGTGAATACTAGGCATGGACGCTCTTTCTAGCACTTCAGTATTTGGGATCTTGTCTTGCCATTTAATCTTCAATAGCTCCCTAAGGCAGACTGTGTGGAAGTGGTTTAATTTCCTAGCATGTCGCAGATAAACAGTCCATGTTTCACAAGCATATAGTCGTGTGGGTAATTTGACTGCTTTGTAGACTTTCAGCTTTGTTTGCAGACTTATTCTATTTCTCTCTCACACATACATGTAGCTATTATTTAAACGACATCACAATATTGTTGACAACACCAAGAGTGCCTTCCAGTAATCACTCACACAGCAGGATGCACTCGGCCACGGTCTCCACAAGGAAACGTGTGCAAACAGGATTGTGGATACATTCACTCAGAACAACATCATGTGTCCCATTCCCCACCCAATAATAGTTTTCTATAAGTCCCATTCTTCGACCAGTGACACGTTTCTGTATACCTTATTCCCAATTAGTGATTATTTCCTTATACATGTTCCCAATTAGTGTTCCGTTCCTGTATACGTCAATCCCAATTAGTGATCCATTCCTGTATACGTCATTCTCAATTAGTGATCCATTCCTGTATACGTCAGTCCCAATTAGTGATCCCTTCCTTATACGTGTTCCCAATTAGTGATCCATTCCTGTATACGTCATTCCCAATTAGTGATCCGTTCCTGTATACGTCATTCCTAATTAGTGATCCATTCCTGTATACGTCATTCCCAATTAGTGATCCATTCCTGTATACGTCATTCCAAATTAGAGATCCGTTCCTGTATACGTCATTCCCAATTAGTGATCCATTCATGTATACGCCATTCCCACCTAGTGATACATTTCTATCTACCCTACTGCCATCAAAGTGCAAACTTCCTATAATTACTTTGTTTTACGCTCGCTCGCTTTGACCCCAAACGTAGTCCATACACACGCTACTAACTACTTGTGTACTGGAATTATTTGAGCTTGTGGATTAGTTTCCTTATATATCGCTGTCCCTCGCAATCAGGCGAATCCACTCAGTCTTCTGAGGTACTTGTAATTTTCGTCCCCAAGTGAGGGACTAGAAATCAACATGTTAGTCCAATTGCCTCTAAGTTTTAATACCGATGCGATGATAACATCATACATGTAGCATACCACCTCCAGTTATAACTTCCTAAAAGCTACATTCCCCACCACGGGATAACTTCTTTTATTTCCCATTGCCAGCCCAGTGATAACTTCTAACTATCCATTTCCCGACCCAGTGATGGCTTCCCGCATGTCCCCTTCTGTTCTGATCATGGTCTATATGCCTCATCAGTGTCTTAGTGAACGCTGTCAGGGTCCCATTAGATACTCAATGATACCAGAAAGCTGTGGACACATACGATCATCAGTGCCACACAACATGGACTGTAATTACCATCTCCATTTAGTGATAACTTCTGATATGACCCTTTATCTGAGAGTGATAACTTCTAATATGGCCCATTATCTGACAGTGATAACTTCTAGTAAGACCTATTATCTGACCAGTGATAACTTTTGATAGGACCCATTACCTGGCAGTGATAACTTCTGATATGACCCATTATCTGACTAGTGATAACTTCTGTAAGGACCCATTACCTGTCAGTGATAACTTCCTATATTACCCATTATTTGATGGTGATAACAATCTATATATCCTCTTCTCACTCAGAGATAAGTTTTACATACTCTATGTTCCAATGAATATGTCAAGATGTGGACTATAAAAATATGGGGTTAGTAACATGTACTAAATACGGAGCTAGTAACGTAACAAGCCCCTGTAGTATTGACTTCCGACATCACAATATAACAGGATGTGAGGGAATCCTCAGCCGATCCTGGGCACATCCCATTGTCCTGCAAGTGTCCAAGCCGGAATCTTGACAATAAAGTTGGCGATCTGTTGATGACTGGCAGACGTTCGCTTCACTGGGTGTGTAGGATGTGTCTCTGGGACTGAGTTGTGTAGGATGTGTCTCTGGTACCTAGTTGTGTAGGATGTGTCTCTGGGACTGAGTTGTGTAGGATGTGTCTCTGGTACTGAGTTGTGTAGGATGTGTCTCTGGGACTGAGTTGTGTAGGATGTGTCTCTGGTACTGAGTTGTGTAGAATGTGTCTCTGGGACTGAGTTGTGTAGGATGTGTCTCTGGTACCTAGTTGTGTAGGATGTGTCTCTGGGACTGAGTTGTGTAGGATGTGTCTCTGGTACTGAGTTGTGTAGGATGTGTCTCTGGGACTGAGTTGTGTAGGATGTGTCTCTGGTACTGAGAGTTGTGTAGAATGTGTCTCTGGGACTGAGTTGTGTAGGATGTGTCTCTGGTACCTAGTTGTGTAGGATGTGTCTCTGGGACTAAGTTGTGTAGGATGTGTCTCTGGGACTGAGTTGTGTAGGATGTGTCTCTGGTACCTAGTTGTGTAGGATGTGTCTCTGGTACTGAGAGTTGTGTAGAATGTGTCTCTGGGACTGAGTTGTGTAGGATGTGTCTCTGGTACTGAGAGTTGTGTAGAATGTGTCTCTGGGACTGAGTTGTGTAGGATGTGTCTCTGGTACCTAGTTGTGTAGGATGTGTCTCTGGGACTGAGTTGTGTAGAATGTGTCTCTGGGACTGAGTTGTGTAGGAAGGTCTCTGGGACTGAGTTATGTAGGATGTGTCTCTGGGACTGTGTTGTGTAGGATGTGTCTCTGGGACTGAGTTGTGTAGGATGTATCTATGGGACTGAATTGTGTAGGATGTGTCTCTGGGACTGAGTTGTGTAGGATGTGTCTCTGGGACTGAGTTGTGTAGGATGTGTCTCTGGGACTGAGTTGTGTAGGATGTGTCTCTGGGACTGAGTTGTGTAGGATGTATCTATGGGACTGAATTGTGTAGGATGTGTCTCTGGGACTGAGTTGTGTAGGATGTGTCTCTGGGACTGAATTGTGTAGGATGTGTCTCTGGTACTGAGTTGTGTAGGAAGGTCTCTGGGACTGAGTTATGTAGGATGTGTCTCTGGGACTGAGTTGTGTAGGATGTGTCTCTGGGACTGAGTTGTGTAGGATGTGTCTCTGGGACTGAGTTGTGTAGGATGTGTCTCTGGGACTGAGTTGTGTAGGATGTGTCTCTGGGACTGAGTTGTGTGGGATGTGTCTCTGGGACTGAGTTGTGTAGGATGTGTCTCTGGTACTGAGTTGTGTGGGATGTGTCTCTGGGACTGAGTTGTGTAGGATGTGTCTCTGGGACTGAGTTGTGTAGGATGTATCTATGGGACTGAGTTGTGTAGGATGTGTCTCTGGTACTGAGTTGTGTAGGATGTGTCTCTGGGACTGAATTGTGTAGGATGTGTCTCTGGTACTGAGTTGTGTAGGATGTATCTATGGGACTGAATTGTGTAGGATGTGTCTCTGGGACTGAGTTGTGTAGGATGTGTCTCTGGTACTGAGTTGTGTGGGATGTGTCTCTGGGACTGAGTTGTGTAGGATGTGTCTCTGGGACTGAGTTGTGTAGGATGTATCTATGGGACTGAGTTGTGTAGGATGTGTCTCTGGGACTGAGTTGTGTAGGATGTGTCTCTGGGACTGAATTGTGTAGGATGTGTCTCTGGTACTGAGTTGTGTAGGAAGGTCTCTGGGACTGAGTTATGTAGGATGTGTCTCTGGGACTGAGTTGTGTAGGATGTGTCTCTGGGACTGAGTTGTGTAGGATGTGTCTCTGGGACTGAGTTGTGTAGGATGTGTCTCTGGGACTGAGTTGTGTAGGATGTGTCTCTGGGACTGAGTTGTGTGGGATGTGTCTCTGGGACTGAGTTGTGTAGGATGTGTCTCTGGTACTGAGTTGTGTGAGATGTGTCTCTGGGACTGAGTTGTGTAGGATGTGTCTCTGGGACTAAGTTGTGTAGGATGTGTCTCTGGGACTGAGTTGTGTAGGATGTGTCTCTGGTACTGAGTTATGTAGGATGTGTCTCTGGGACTGAGTTGTGTAGGATGTGTCACTGGGACTGATTTGTGTAGGATGTGTCACTGGGACTAAGTTGTGTAGGATGTGTCACTGGGACTGAGTTGTGTAGGATGTGTCACTGGGACTGAGTTGTGTAGGATGTGTCACTGGGTCTAAGTTTTGTAGGATGTGTCTCTGGGACCAGGTTATGTAGGATGTCTCTAGAACTGCGTTATGTAGAATGTGTCACTGGGAATGAGTTGTGTAGGATGTGTCTCTGGGACGAGTTGTGTGGGGCGTGTCTCTGGGACTGATTTGTGTAGGATGTGTCTCTGGGACTGAGTTGTGTAAGATGTGTCTCTGGGACTAAGTTGTAAAGGATGTGTCTCTGGGACTAAGTTGTGTAGGATGTGTCTCTGGGACTAAGTTGTAAAGGATGTGTCTCTGGGACTGAGTTGTAAAGGATGTGTCTCTGGGACTGAGTTGTAAAGGATGTGTCTCTGGGACTAAGTTGTAAAGGATGTGTCTCTGGGACTAAGTTGTGTAGGATGTGTCTCTGGGACTAAGTTGTAAAGGATGTGTCTCTGGTACTGAGTTGTGTAGGAAGGTCTCTGGGACTGAGTTGTGTAGGATGTGTCTCTGGGACTGAGTTGTGTAGGATGTGTCTCTGGGACTGAGTTGTGTAGGATGTGTCTCTGGTACTGAGTTGTGTAGGATGTGTCTCTGGTACTGAGTTGTGTAGGATGTGTCTCTGGTACTGAGTTGTGTAGGATGTGTCTCTGGTACTGAGTTGTGTAGGATGTGTCTCTGGTACTGAGTTGTGTAGGATGTGTCTCTGGGACTAAGTTGTGTAGGATGTGTCTCTGGGACTGAGTTGTGTAGGATGTGTCTCTGGGACTGAGTTGTGTAGGATGTGTCTCTGGTACTGAGTTGTGTAGGATGTGTCTCTGGTACTGAGTTGTGTAGGATGTGTCTTTGGTACTGAGTTGTGTAGGATGTGTCTTTGGTACTGAGTTGTGTAGGATGTGTCTCTGGGACTGAGTTGTGTAGGATGTGTCTCTGGGACTGAGTTGTGTAAGATGTGTCTCTGGGACTGAGTTGTGTAGGATGTGTCTCTGGTACTGAGTTGTGTAGGATGTGTCTCTGGGACTGTGTTGTGTAGGATGTGTCTCTGGTACTGAGTTGTGTAGGATGTGTCTCTGGGACTAAGTTGTGTAGGATGTGTCTCTGGGACTAAGTTGTGTAGGATGTGTCTCTTGGACTGAGTTGTGTAGGATGTGTCTCTGGTACTGAGTTATGTAGGATGTGTCTCTGGGACTGAGTTGCGTAGGATGTGTCTTTGGGACTGAGTTGTGTAGGATGTGTCTCTGGGACTGTGTTGTGTAAGATGTGTCTCTGGGACTAAGTTGTAAAGGATGTGTCTCTGGTACTGAGCTGTGTAGGATGTGTCTCTGGGACTGAGTTGTGTAGGATGTGTCTCTGGGACTAAGTTGTAAAGGATGTGTCTCTGGGACTGAGTTGTGTAGGATGTGTCTTTGGGACTAAGTTGTAAAGGATGTGTCTCTGGTACTGAATTGTGTAGGATGTGTCTCTGGTACTGAGCTGTGTAGGATGTGTCTCTGGGACTGAGTTGTGTAGGATGTGTCTCTGGGACTGAGTTGTGTAGGATGTGTCTCTGGTACTGAGTTGTGTAGGATGTGTCTCTGGGACTGAGTTGTGTAGGATGTGTCTCTGGTACTGAGTTGTGTAGGATGTGTCTCTGGGACTGAGTTGTGTAGGATGTGTCTCTGGAACTGAGTTGTGTAGGATGTGTCTCTGGTACTGAGTTGTGTAGGATGTGTCTCTGGGACTGAGTTGTGTAGGATGTGTCTCTGGTACTGAGTTGTGTAGGATGTGTCTCTGGTACTGAGTTGTGTAGGATGTGTCTCTGGTACCTAGTTGTGTAGGATGTGTCTCTGGTACTGAGTTGTGTAGGATGTGTCTCTGGTACTGAGTTGTGTAGGATGTGTCTCTGGTACTGAGTTGTGTAGGATGTGTCTCTGGTACTGAGTTGTGTAGGATGTGTCTCTGGTACTGAGTTGTGTAGGATGTGTCTCTGGGACTGAGTTGTGTAGGATGTGTCTCTGGTACTGAGTTGTGTAGGATGTGTCTCTGGGACTGAGTTGTGTAGGATGTGTCTCTGGGACTGAGTTGTGTAGGATGTGTCTCTGGGACTGAGTTGTGTAGGATGTGTCTCTGGGACTGAGTTGTGTAGGAAGGTCTCTGGGACTGAGTTGTGTAGGATGTGTCTCTGGGACTGTGTTGTGTAGGATGTGTCTTTGGGACTAAGTTGTAAAGGATGTGTCTCTGGTACTGAATTGTGTAGGATGTGTCTCTGGTACTGAGCTGTGTAGGATGTGTCTCTGGTACCTAGTTGTGTAGGATGTGTCTCTGGGACTGAGTTGTGTAGGATGTGTCTCTGGGATTGAGTTGTGTAGGATGTGTCTCTGGTACTGAGTTGTGTAGTATGTGTCTCTGGTACTGAGTTGTGTAGGATGTGTATTTATTAGCTGAATCGCTGTCTCCATGTGTCATCTACGTGTAGAATTTATTTGGTTATGATTTTGTATGTGTGTGTGTGTGTGTGTGTGTGTGTGTGTGTGTGAGTGTGCGTGTGTGTGTGTGTGTGTGTGTGTGTTTTCAATGTCCTAGTCACATTTCCCATTCAGTTACCTGTAACTGTAATTGTGTTCTGTATCCCTGTTTTATATGGATGTGAAGCGTGGACAATGAGCAGTCAGGCTGAAAAACATCTGATGGCTGTAGAGATGTGGTTTCTGAGGAAAATGCAAAGAATACCATGGACAGCCAGAAAGACCAATGAACAAGTCCTTCAAGAAACAAATGAACATCGTAAATTGATTAGAGAAATTAGACGTAGACAGTCAAAATTTTTTGGGCATGTTATGAGAAGAAATGGATTGGAGAATTTGGTGACAACTGGTAAGATCGAGGGGAACAGACCAAGGGGAAGACCTAGAAGCAAGTACCTGGATGGCTTGGCCTTGTGGCATGGTCGAGACAGAAACACGGAGCTGATCCACGACTCTGGTGATCGAGTGAGATGGCAGAACATGACCGCCCACGCTTTCCGGCATGGCACATGATGGATGGATGGATCCCAGCCACATACCCGATTATGCCACCTGTAATTGTGTTATGTTTCCCAGTTAGAGATCGCATTCTGACATATGTAATTGTGTTCTGTGTCCCCGTCTGTGTGGAATATTGTCGCTACATGACACAGTAGAATGTCGGGTAGTCTGGAATACTGTCGCTACATGACACAGTAGAATGTCGGAGTCTGGAATACTGTCGCTACATGACACAGTAGAATGTCGGGTAGTCTGGAATAATGTCGCCACATAACACAGTAGAATGTGGGGTAGTCTGGAATAATGTCGCTACATGACACAGTAGGTTTAGTTCGGACAGAGATGGGAGACAATACTCTTGGAATACGAGGCAGAGGTCAACATAACAACTGTCGACCTAGGACGTTTAAAATCACCACGGGCAGGACAGTCATTGGTGCAGAGGAAATGGCGGAAATTCGATGGTGGGATGCGAAGGGACCGACATTGTGGATAGAACGTACATCGCAATGGTGATGGCGATGATGTCTTAACACTCAATGTCTGATGTGCTTTGCTTTTTGATGTAATGTCTATAGCAGATATGCTTGCTGTTCTGTATAACATGCGGTGTATTCTCTGTCAATTGGTAAATGATGTAATACAAGCAACTATCACAAATTCTTCGTCATTTATTTTTTCTAATTTATTTATTGTTGTCATTTATGTTGTCTCGGGTTTTTCCTGGCGAACCGGTTACATGAGCTCCGAAAGTGTAGGTTTGATTCCGATCGATTTACGAATGTAATTTTCTTGGAGATGGAGTTACGGAGCCGTGCTGTGTGCGACTCATTCGACAGGCCGCCATGCGGAAAAAGCCTAGCCATATGGGGTAAAACCCGGTACAATAAAGTCGATTCTCTTGTCTTTTAAAACCCTGTAAAAACTGCATTTTGTGAATACATCACCATAAACATGATCACGTGACGTGCACAATGGCGTAAGCGTTCATGTCTCTCCACAGATCGCTGTCCTTGGTGTTGTCTTTCAACGATATTCCTCCATGCCACCATTTGAGTTCATAAGGCCGTCATTTCTCTAGGTCTTACTCTACCTCTGGTGAATCCCTATACTGTAGATCACGACGGGTGGCGGCACTTGAGGTCCTTCAGCGCGACAATGTGTCAGATGTGGCTCTGATCTCACTGTAAGACCCGCTAGGTGGCGGTATGTGAGGTCCTTCAGCACGACAATGTGTCAGATGTGCCCCTGATCTCACTGTAAGACACGCCAGGTGGCGGTACTTGAGGTTCTTCAGCCCGACAATGTGTCAGATGTGGCCATGATCTCACTGTAAGACCCGCTAGGTGGCGGTACTTGAGATTCTTCAGCCCGACATTGTGTCAGATGTGGTCCTGATTAAACTGTGGCCAACAAGTCCCGAGGTTATAACAGTCAGAACAGCCTGGACACGCTGTGCATGTTCAGTGTGAGCATTACTCGTCTTGTGTGGCAACAAGCAACTGCATGTGCTGGATCACTAAGCTGTCATTTTAACCTTGTATTTTGTGCGTAAGTAGTGTCTGCCTTCTGTCAGATGGCGGCAAATGTCCATGCTCGATGCTGGCTTCCAGTCTCTTCTAGTTCACCAAGCTACACTACTACGGACTGTAGCCTTGCAAGTTCCGAGTGAGCAGTGCGTGTCTTAGCTACAATTCTTCATTATCAATGCTACGCTCCATTTTCTTGTAGTTCACCAAGGAAATCACAAAGGAAATGTTAATCACAACACTGATGGCCAACAGCACCACGGAGACCCATTCTGAATGGCCGGTTTTCATGACTGTGGAGACACAAATCATTTTATGAGAATGGCAAACGGAAAAAAAAAACCAGAGAAATCAGCAGAAGTCTATAAAATATGTGGATGAGATTAGTAAACTGGAGCCTAAAAGAGAAATATGTAGATGTGTGGATATAGAACACAAGATGGGATTAGAAACAGACAACAAACAGAGAATTATGTAGATGTGTGGATATAGAACACAAGATGGGAGTAGAAAACTTACAACAGACTGAACGAACGAACGAACGAACGAAAATCTTTATTTCAAAGGGTTTAGAATTGGTCACGCAGGCCGTCTGACATTCTGCCCTTCTTTTCTATTTCCTCCCATACATTCTTTCATTCAACGTCTCTTATGAAGCAAATCTTTGACAACAAAAGAACAATAAGCATTAAAACGCATGAGAAATAATCAATAACACATGACTCACTGAGGCAATGTTTAACATGGGGATTATAAATACCCAAGGAAAGTGTAACGTGCCATATATATGGGAATTTTTTTTTTTTTTGGCTTGTTGTCGTTCGAGATAATTTATCATTATTATTGTCTTTGTTGTTGTTGTTGTTGTTGTTGTTGTTGTTGTTGTTGTTGTTGTTGTTGTTGTTGTTGTTGTTTTATGGGGGAATGTAGTCTGTCCTGAGGTAGTGTTCAAACAGGTTGCGCCTGTATGTATAATGATTCGTGGTGTCTTTGATTTCTTGTAGAAGATTGTTCAATAACTGAGTGGCAGAGTATGCTAGGCTTGTTTTATATAAGTCTATCCTAGGTTTAGGGACATGAAGTATATTTAGTTGTTCGCTATATCTTGCGTTATAATGGTTGTCACCGTCTCACCATTAAAAATATTATTAGAGGGCTGCAACTCCAGCCCAAGAGAGAGAAGCGAGTCGCTCAGGACCCGAGTAATCGAGAGCCTTCTCGAAAGAGCTGGTCACCGAGTCCATGGCTCCGTGGACACTGATGTGGCCCGCCTAATGCGGGGTCCACGAGGAACTCGGACAGAGTTACCGCCCGTGTCGAATGAGGACACGAGGAGACCGGCAGAGGACAGACGGACTTGAGAGAGGCAACAAGGCCTGCCTGAGAGGGACTCAATAGATATTCATAGATATATATATACATAGGCTAGATAGTGTGCTAGATTGTTGTATGACAACTATGTGTTTGATGTTTAACTATCTGTGATATGTAAGATAATATAGCGCGGGCTGTTAACCCACTGCGCCAACTGTATATTCAATACAATAAATATTCGATCTCATAGCGAACAGATTTATTGTTGCCTGTATGAACCCATGTTCAGTCACCTAGATAAGAGCAAGATGATGACAGGCTTTTTGGGGGCTAGTTTTCCGGTTTTGGCATAGAATGTTTTGTGAAAAAGTTATTAAATGCCATGTAAAATTACTGAGTTAATCATATCACATTGATTTTTGATAACACATTGATTTGTTTAAATCAAAACAATTAACTTTACAACTTTACAAAAATTAGTAGCTATCTAGCGATAAAATAGAATTAATCTGAGTCCCTCGGCAACGTCTCACCATTGCCTCCGCAGTGCGCCTCATTATTTTGATTCTGTAAACGATTTTTGACATGTTACTATTTTGACATTTTTTTGTGTGTGACTGTGACTAATGTTTTCTCACTCCACGAGCAGATTGTTCCGCAACTAGTGCCGCGTGCAACCTATGTAACCTTTCCAACAGTGACGAGAGTACAAGACAACATCGGAGAGTTCTGGGATTGAGAGCTAAGTTTCACATCATACCCATTGTAACTCTAAGCTGTACTTCTCATCTTCCATCAACGTATCATTTTGTATCATATTGATTTATTTGCATATTCATGACCTTGTCACCAACATAACCTTGCATTTTGATTTACACATTAATAAGTAAGGGAGATAACTAATTTTTGTCCTCCCAACATTTTTTCTAAGGGATTTAATTTGATAAACATTACAAACAAATAAAACACAAAATGTCTAGCTTAGATAAATGCATTGAGCAAGGAATAAAGTTAGGTTATAAAGAAGAGAAACTGTCAGAATGGGCACAGAAAACGCACGCAGAAAATATTGCCCGTGAAGAAAGAGCGTTAGAACGAGAGGAAAAGAAATTGCAAATGGAGGCAGAAGAAAAGAAAATGCAGATGCAGGCAGAAGAAAAGAAATTGCAAATGCAAATGGAGGCAGAAGAAAAGAAATTGCAAATGCAAGCGGAAGAAAAGAAATTGCAAATGCAAATGGACGCAGAAGAAAAGAAAAGACTAATTGATGTTGAAGAGAAAAAAAATACAATTGCAGACTCAGGAGAAACAGATGGAGCTTGAGGCCGCAGCCAAGCAGGCCCAATTGAATGCCGAGACACAGATAAAACTTAAACAGATGGAGATTGATTCCAACACAGAAATATCGGTGAATAAGCTAAGAAGCAAAGAGGAAGAACAAAAATATAACAAGTACAAAGGACTCGTGAAGGCGTTCTGTTCAGGAGATTCCATCAGCGCCTATTTAGAAAATTTTGAGTGTCTCATGGCCTATCATAAGGTCATAAAATCAGATTGGGCTTTTATTCTAATGAGAAACTTAGCGCTTGAACCACTAAAAGTAATAGAAACAGTACCACAGGAAATGCGAAAAGACTATGACTACTTAAAACAACGCATTCTCCAACATTTTTCTTTAGACACTGCAGGTTACCAACAACAATTTGCCAAATTATCTCCACAACCAAACCAAACCTTTATAGATTATGTCAGTACAGTCCAAGACATATGCACAAAATGGATTAACTCGGCTAAAACCAACAATAGCCATGACAAACTTAAAGAGCTTATTATTATAGACAAAATAGTTAGCACCATCCCCACACCTTTTGCCAAGTTCTTAAAACAAATGGACTGTAAGAGTATTCAGAAAATCGAGGCAAAGGGGAATGCATTTTTCACAGCAAATAGGGACATTTTTCAGCTGAACATAAGTCACAACGATACAGCAGCTGCAGTAATGAACACCAAATACTCCAAACAAACAGAGAGTAAATTTAAACCGCGCTCCAGTGTCGGTAAAGTAGTGAAATGCCAATATTGCAGTTATAATCACAACATTGACGGGATGTGCGACAAAGCACCTAACTATCCTCACCACCTCAAAATGATGGTGGAGAAGCAGAAGGCTAAGCACAGTGCTTACCAGAAAGCGGTCAAATGTTATTTTTGCAATAGCTGGGGCCATTATAGTCGCAATTGTGAGGGCCGAAAGTTATTGAAACAGGCCAATGCTGCACTAGTAGAGACGTCGTCTGACGAAGAGCTTGAATCACTCAAGGAATGTGATAATCAACACGACAATGAAAGCGAGCTTGGGAATGCTGTACACATTGTTAACACCATTACAGACAGTAATTGCAACACCTGTACGAAGTTCCAACTTGACACAACATTATTATGTGGCCACACGATCCCTATTGCAAATGAAACAGCAAACGCTGCTTTGTCATCTACAGGCAAACTAATTTTTTTTACAGGGTTTGTTAACAACAAAAAGTGCACATTAATTCGTGATTCCGGCGCAACGCTCTGTGGGGTTAAGAAAACATTAATAGACACTAAAGACTACACAGACAAACATGTGACGTGTCGCACATTCTCAGGTACGATAGAGAAATACCCCCTTGCTCTGGTCGAAATTCAAACACCGTTCATATCAGGACAAGTATTGTGTGCTGTCCTTGAAAATCCAGTCGCTGATATTATACTTGGTAATTTACCCAACATACATCCATGCTCTGAAAAAGAAATCAAAGAGTGGGAACAGAAACACGGTATCCACAACACAAACAGCGACGCTAAAGAGAAACACCATTCATGCTTGTCTCAATCTGCCAAAATACCAAGGGAGACAACCACTGAGGTAATTCAGAAAGAATTCACCGAGGTGTACAATGCAGGGGCGGTCGAATCTATGAGCGATACGACCGAATTAAAACCTCGAATTGAGGATGCTACCGATCTACCAAGTACCAAACCTGTAAATGTGCAACAAAACACACAACACACAAACGCAATAACACGACAGACAACCCATAAAACCAACACTGACCAACTGCAGGAATCATTAGAAATAGTAGCGCCAAACTCAACTAACATCAATTTTGGAAATGAACAGAAAGCAGATACAACACTTGCACCATACTTTAAATTAGTAGGACTTAAACCAAAAGTCACTAAAAATGCATCGTGGACATTTAGGCTACAGAACAACATCTTAACTAGATTTTACACAACAAAGCAGACCACGATACAGCAAATAATGTTACCACAAGCACATCGAAACAAAGTGCTAAAAATAGCCCATGACTCCCCTTTTGGAGGTCATATGGGATACGAATTGACCAAGGCAATTGTCCTAACCCAGTTTTATTGGCCAAAGTTCGACCAAGACATTAAAACATTTTGTACATCTTGTGATATATGTCATAAACTGGTCAAGGGGAATAACCCTACAACATTCTCTGTAAATGGAAAGTTGAAAATATTCCATGTAAATATGTTGAAACCATACTATGCTAGACAGGACAATGAGACAAATGAACAGACGCAACGAACTGATGACGGAGACGATACGACAATTTCCCAACCGAAATGACACCTCGACAAACGAAGCATCGTTAACGACACAAGCTTACGACGACGAAAACGACGAAAACATATGGACATTACCGACAATCTGTGATATCGACAACAACGACAAATTTGACGACTTATTGACGATTGATCTCGACGACGACGACAATGACATTGAAGACAATTTACAAACAGTAGCATCTGTGATAAATCAGACAGACATGGACAATACTGAAATCCCTGTACCAATCATGACTGACGACGGGAGTATAAATGACATACATATCTCTGACACTTTGACACAACAACAGCGACAAGACATTTTGACGCTCCTTGACAACTATAAGACTATCTTTTCCAACAAACCTGGACGCACTGATAGAATAACACATTCAATTGTGCTGACAGATCTGAGACCGGTCAAATGTAGACCATATTCTATTCCTCTACATTACAGATCTAATTTAGATAAAGAAATTTTAGATTTAGAGAAGAATGGCATTATTCAGAAATCGATGTCTCAATATTCTTCACCGATTGTCCTGGTGAAAAAGAAGGACCAGACAATCCGCTTGTGCATCGACTATAGAGTATTAAATACAAGAACAACAACGGATGCAGAGCCAATGAACAGTTGTGAAGATCTTATTTTAAATATGGCTCAATCATCCTTATTTTCCAAGACCGATTTAGCGAAAGGATATTGGCAAGTTCCACTACACCCTTCTTGTAGACATATAACAGCATTCGCAACACCTCTCGGTTTGTACGAATGGCTATATCTTCCTTTTGGCCTGAAGAACGCACCGGCCACATTTGTGAGACTAACAAGATTGTTATTACACGGAATTAATGATGTAGTATCCTATATTGATGATATATGCGTCCATTCTTCTGATATGACTTCTCACTTACTCACCCTGAAACAAGTCTTCAACCAAATCTCTCTTTTCGGACTTACTATCAAACCTTCCAAGGTTGAAATAGGCTATACACAAATAGACTTCCTTGGTCATAGAATTTCTGAAGGAAAATTGTTGACTGATGATAAAATTGTTTCCAAGATCCTTAATCTAGAAGTTCCTACCACAAAGAAACAGATTAGAAGTTTACTTGGTCTGATTAACTATTATTCCAAATTCATTCCACATTGGGCAGAACTCACCTCAGTCTTTTCTGATATGTTAACTAAAGATCATCCATCAAAAATTTGTAAAAGTACCAGCTTAGAGGATGCAATGTGTAGATTGAAACATATTTTTTCTAATCCACCAGTTTTACGATTACCCAACTGTCAGGGTCTTAAACTTGGCTCGCTTGCCTAACAAGTGTGAGACAGTACAAATACAACGTGATTTGACGTAAGACTCAACGACACATCGTTCGATGGATTTATTAACATATCAAATACAGAACGATGATCACAAATATATATAATGGATACTTTACAACTTACATCCACAATACAGTTCACAAGTCTGACTCGCAAGATGTCCAGACACTCGCCTTTCAATACAGAAACCATACAACGCCTTTCTCTCAATCACACGTCCGTCATGTTCCGTGTCCCCAGAGCTGTCTGGACCTGGTTCGCAACTTGCCTCCTGCCTGACGTGGCGTCACGTGGCAGGCGTGCGTCTTGCGTTGGCGGCCTGACCGCTGGTCAGCCAGCGATCTCGCAGGCCGGTAACTCCTATTTGCCTGGCGGCGCAACGCAGTTGTTGCATCCCTTACTGGGAGCTAAGTCGCCTGGCGGTCGTAACGATGTCCCTGCATCGCTGTCCCCTGTTGGACTCTGACACCAACATAAATTTACCCTTTATTTTGACCACAGATGCGAGCGCTATCGCAATAGGAGGATGCTTAATGCAGGAAGTGGATGGAGTAAGGCACCCGATTCTCTACGTGAGCCGCAAACTAAAGAAGGCGGAGACTCGTTATGCCACAGTCGAAGTGGAGTGTTTAAGCCTTTTGTTTTGTATATTGAGGTTATCTAAGTTCCTCTTGGGTAGTCATTTTGTGGTCCTCACAGACAGTTCGCCATTATTAGTCCTTAACCATGGGTCGCCCAAAAACCACCGGTTACAAAGATGGGGTCTTCTACTTCAGGATTTCGACTTTGAAATACGCCATATCAAGGGCACCGATAATATTATGGCTGACCTTTTATCACGGCAAGTAAATGCGCCAGTAGAATGACTCTTTATCACATTGACCATTAGCCATACTATAAACTGTGATACTTTTAGTCGGTTTCATATAACAGTGTAACTCTACACCTGCTAGAGTACTCTCAGTGATTAGGTTAATTACGACACCCAAGAACATGATACGTTACTTTGAGAACTATACCATCAAGTGCCTAAACGCTAAAACGATTCCAGCAAGAAACAGTAACTGTGTTTGTTTCAACCAATAATATCAAGTGCACTGACTCTGAACACTGTAATATTTCATACGGGACATTAAGAACAATCCGTATGTGCTGTTGCTACGAAACTTTGCAAACAGCCGACACAGAACGACAACGACTACAACACTCAAGAGACAGCCATACTAACTTTAACATTCATGGCATAACACGCTAACAACAGGACGACAACGCGCACATCATCGTTGGAGTTAGTTATTTAATTAATTAATTAGTTTAGGATTTAAATATGTATTATATTTCCATTAATGATGTATATAAATTGTTGTTAACCTGTAATTTGTACATATTCTACATTAATATTACAGGCGGTGCCATTCATAGGCTAAAGAACCGTCCTATACAATTGTCTCTATTTAAATTGTGACCTATTTTTCATGCATCGTACAAAAAGTACGTATTTTGTAAAGGGCAAATATCGCCTAGCCCATTTTTTTTTCTAAGGGCAATAACACTTACCTCAACGTTAATTATATATTTTAACCAAATACTATTTTGAATGAAAGGTGAGTGATTGACTGCGTTGAAAGGATTAAATGAGAGAACGATACACTTGGCGGACAAATTGTACGCAAACCGTATTTATTTTAATTTGTCTGCGTCTTTCATGTAAATTGCATGACTTGTCGTATGTGTGAATACATGTGTAGCACTTAGTAATATACTTAGTTTAGTAGTTAGGATACATCTAAGCACCACTACTTGGAATGCCTTATCATGTATTGCGCACAGTGCAGTGATTCATGATTGAGGTTATCCCAACTCGTGACGCTTGGAAATACGCCACACATTCATCACACATATTACACAAACCTTAAAACTCAACACTATCAATTTAAAATACAGTCACTTTATTAGAAACATCAACTTATTAGTCAAGCACACTAACAAGCCAACAGGGACACTTGTAGTATGAGGGGGATAAAATAACAAGGGAACTACATATTTAGCATTATATAACATACGAGAGTGAAAATGTATTGAAATGCACACACAGATCAGGATTTGAAAGTGTACTTAATTTGCCAGGACTTCGGTCTTGTTAACTCTCTTTAATACAGAGGTTAATTGTCTGGGTACAAGTTTGGGTACTATGAGAAGGACGGGTTGTAAATACAACTACTTAAACGTCACGTAACTTCGGTCTGATAAGCATTATTAAGGACACAGGAGACAGAGTGATCTCTTTACCAAATCAGAGAAGTGGTGTATGGGAGAATACATGAGTTTTAGTGCCAGTATGTAGGTTACCAGGTTATTATCCACCAAACTACAAACACCAACTTTATGTGATTCGGTGACAGAATTAGAACAGATCTAATTACCCAATAACAAGCCATATCGGGGGGGGGGGGGGGGCGGGGAGAATCCTGGTCACCGTCTCACCATTAGATATATTATTAGAGGGCTGCAACTCCAGCCCAAGAGAGAGAAGCGAGTCGCTCAGAGCCCGAGTAATCTAGAGCCTTCTCGAACCACCGGTCATCGAGTCCATGGGTTCGTGGACACTGATGTGGCCCGCCTAATGCGGGGTCCACGAGGAACTCGGACAGAGTTACCGCCCGTGTCGAATGAGGACACGAGGAGACCGTCAGAGGACAGACGGACTTGAGAGAGGCAACAAGGCCTGCCTGAGAGGGACTCAATAGATATTCATAGATATATATATACATAGGCTAGATAGTGTGCTAGATTGTTGTATGACAACTATGTGTTTGATGTTTAACTATCTGTGATATGTAAGATAATATAGCGCGGGCTGTTAACCCACTGCGCCAACTGTATATTCAATACAATAAATATTCGATCTCATAGCGAACAGATTTATTGTTGCCTGTATGAACCCATGTTCAGTTACCTAGATAAGAGCAAGATGATGACAATGGTTATGACAATTGCGTTATAACAATGGCCAAAGGTAGCTTGGAGCATTTTAAAATAGGAATTTGTGAATTAGTTTAGCCTTATTAAAAAGTAGACGTTTGTGGAGAGGCAGTAACTGAAGACGTTCATGTAGGTTAGAATTGTCTGTAAACTTATCACCATTGATTAAACGCACTGCCCTTTTCTAGAGTGAATATAGGCGTTTTGTTATTGATTTTGAGCATCCATCCCAGATTGTGGAGCAATAATCAATATGTGTTTATATGTGGGAAATATAGAATATCTTTCTTGTGTTTTCGTCAAGGAAATTTTTAATTTTGGCAAGTTGGTATACTTTTTTGGCTATTTGTTTAACTAGAGCATGAACATGGGAATTAAAGGGTATATTTAGATCTATGATAAGACCCAGTGCCTTGTGCTCGATTACACTTTCTATAGGCGTTCTACCAATGTGCAGCTGAAGAGTTCTCTGCGAGTTTAGCGTGTGAAGTCTTTGCCTGGTTCCTATTAACATAGTTTTGTTTTAGAAATGTTAATTTGCATGCGGTTTGCATGACTCCAGTTAACTACACTATTTATTTCCTGTTGCAAGGATAATTCTAGCACATTACGATCAATAGCGTTTGTATATACTGTGCAGTCGTCTGCAAATAGATCGCAGGACGACGACAGAAATAATGGAAGATCATTTATATAAATAGCAAATAACAGAGGGCCAAGTATAGACCCCCGAGGTACTCCAGTATTAATGGTAATGGCTTGAGATAGAGATTTATTGTGTGATACTACTTGTTTTCTGTCTAATAAAATAATAAAACAATGCATGTTACCATGTTATGAGACAAATCACCCACCCACCCACCCACCCATCCTCTATCCATCCGCGTGTCCCCCACACACACATCCATCACCCAACAATACAATACCCACAGGCATATACATTCCCCCATCCATCTACCCATCACCCAACCCACACACCCCCCACATACACCATCTCCCCACACACCACACATCCCTCCTCACACATCCTCAACCCACCAACA
>JACEFZ010016317.1:0-160573 GCA_014155875.1 Cepaea nemoralis
GCAAACCCCCCGGTGTCGGGGGGGGCAGTTATAACTACTTTTTATAATAAATAATTAAATAACCCTTAAAATTATATTATATATAAAAATTTATATTATATATAAAATATTTTATATAATAATAAAATATATTAGTATTGATAAGAAAATCACCCTCAACAGTCACACGGTCTCATCTTTAAAATTTTTATTTTTTTTCAGCACAATTTTTTTAACTCAGTAGTTCCCAAAACTATCTGAGGGAATAAAATTTTGCTGAAGGCTTAGTGGGTGTTTAATTGTAATAAACTTTACAATTCTATGGTTCCTTACATTTGGAGGAGTTTGTGACCTGGGGGTTTTTTATGATGCCAGATCCCCAAAACATCAGGAACCCAGGTGTGAATCCTCAATTATGAAAAAAGGGATTTTTAATCTATCAGTGGTATAGTAACCAAAGCCCTCAGCTTTAAGATTGCGTAGCAACGTTTGGTCAGTGGCAGTTTTTCTTAAGCCCTTGAAAAATCTCCCCGCGTACACTAGCAATGTACTAGGTAAATCAATTTCATTTATTTTGTTCCTCGAACTCGGAGAGTATCTGCCTGCACGTGAGGAAACCCCCCCAGTCTGACACCAATAAGACAGACATGGGACAACAGATACTCATCAAACCCGTCTGGGTTTATGACATCACACTGATTTTGGGAAAAAAAGGATTCTTTATCCGACATACGGGGCTTCATCGGAGTTCACAGCCAGCTAACGCAAGCAAGCAAGCAAGATTTACTTTGTCCTGAAGCAGTCTAGATGTTTTTGCATCATCACAGTTTTTTAGCTTAATGCACATAGGATCCCGGGGGCCCCCCTCCTCACTTTCACAGGCGATGAGCCCATGGCATCAAATGTGACATGACTCATAGCACAGTTTCTAAAACTTTGCTAACTGCCCCCTAATAGTACAAAATACTTTTACAATACTATGGCACTGGATAGCCCCCGTTGATAAAAAACCTGAAAACACAAAAACATAAAGTACTTTCACTGAAACCCCCTTGCATACGAAATAGAGGGGGGATCTAACAAAAACTTAGAGAAGAGAACTAGAGACAGAGATGAATAGTATGGGAACATATGGAGAAGCTGTAGGAGATAACAGATATGATGGCTTGCAGACGATCTAACTATTTGAGGATAAAAACAGAAGAAGGGGACAGAAGAAGGGCTTTAGAATACTTTTTTAAAAACAATTTTTTTCCCTTTTTATCATTGATAAAAACACAAATAAAGAATAAGACAACTGCCATCATATTTATTTTTTTATTTTTGGCATAAGGATTTTTGCTAAAAGGGGCTGAAATATTGACGCAGATATGTAGAGGATGTGATTCCTTAAAATCATAAAGTGCAGATTTTAGATCCAGTTAGCATAATGTTCGAACAAGTGGTTTAGAATATCCTGATGATTTTCATACTCCTCGTAATCTCTAAGATCAAATGCCTAGCATTCTAAACAAGAGCAAACAAGAGTAACTTCAGTGGTTTTGTGTATTCAAAACCCTTTCAGTTGTTGAAAGTCTTAAAATGTAGGCATATAATAGGCTTCGCTCTGGCTAAATTAAAAATTAAAAAAACCTACCCACAAATATTTTCAGTATATGTTGAAGAGGGAGAAAAAATTTATATCCTAAGTTTTAGAATGTGTGCTGAAATCAGGGGGGAAAGTCATTGCAAAAAAATTATTGCGTTTTGGTAGATGAGTGAAGTGCATCCAGTATCCTTTTCAGGCAAAACAATGGTACTTTTGCTTTCTTTCACCCCAAACAAATTTTGCGAGCTATATTTAGAGTACCTGCTATATTTAGCGCCACGGTGATCCCCTCTGTGTTCGGCTGGGAGTGGTGTCAGTGCGTTTCAATTGCCCCACACCACAGTGTTGTTTCTTTGGGTGTGGCAACCGTTTCTGTGTTTTTGGTCTGTCTCATCATGAGTTTTCTGGAACTGGCAGCAGCTGTCCACGACAAGCAATAGCATGGCTTTTTGCAGCATCATGGGATCTTACATTCTGCAAACGCTGTTCTCAAAAAACATGTCATGGTGCTATCGCTGACTGAGCTTCAGAACAGATGGAGATGCCGAGGGACATTCACCATGTCGGCAGGACATCCTCCCGCTGAGACAAGGCACATGGCTTGCAAGGCTCGTGTCTCCCGTACAGACAGTCATTCTTTTCATATACTGCTGGTCTCAAGAGTTGACAAGCATTTCATTTGGCCAGTTACAGTTGGGGATGTCCCCGAGAGCAACTGTTGGACTGGAGAAATTTCCCTACGAGAGGTTTGTGCCCACAAACGTTAGTCAATCCTGGTAGTAATCGGAGGACCAAATACCACTGTCGAGATAGATGAGAGCCTATTTACAAGGCGCCGACAGACTAAATTCGCTGGTCTAGATGGGGTCAACACCATTCTGGCGGATATTGTGGATTCTGGCCACCGCAAGAATAGCGCACCACCGCCGCCGCATAGAATTGCGCACCAAGCTACGGCGCAACACAGGGGAAACCCCCCTGGATGTTCGGCGCAACACAG
Source organism: Cepaea nemoralis (assembly GCA_014155875.1). Classification (NCBI taxonomy): domain Eukaryota; kingdom Metazoa; phylum Mollusca; class Gastropoda; order Stylommatophora; family Helicidae; genus Cepaea; species Cepaea nemoralis. The sequence goes on from JACEFZ010016317.1 coordinate 2,568, forward strand.
GGAACACCTGGATGTGACGTCATACCCTGGGATTCCCTTTTGTTTTGGGGTGAAAGAAAGCAAAAGTACCCAAACAAGGAAGCAGAAGAAGAGTTGTGATTGCCTTACAGCACAGCACACTACACATATGGGAACCACTATTTTTAACCTAATGATCATAGACTAAACATCACAATCTGTAAGCTAACACTTAGCAAGGATAATGAACACTTTTTTTTAACACAGACATATTATTAGATTATTTCACCTAAAGAGACAAAAAAGGAAGTTTATAGCTGAGTCTGTGAAATGCAACTGTAATTTGGGAAAATTTCTAGAACTTTATCATTTCAGCAAATGGATGTGGGTTTTTAGGAGAATGGCTTTTTTTGGGAAAAAAAAAAAAAGGGGGGAGGTGGTGTAGAGAATTTTATTTAAGTTTCAAGATGAATTATTGATTAGAATAAATTGTTTTCTGTTATGACAAAATGTCACCTGATTGTTTCTGTATGACAAAATGTCACCTGCTACCTGACACAGTAATTATCTTGTAAAAATGCTAGCTGTTTAGTTTGTGCAGATTTTTCTTTCAAAGTAAGGTTGCTAAATGGCTGAATGTTTTAGCAAGTTAAGATGCAGAACTGTAAATTATACATCTTATTAATGGGTTTTTGTTATGGACACATATTCTGTTATGTATCAGACTTCTTCTTCTTCAAGCTATTTCGAAGGGAGTTATGCGCCTCTAAGGTCAGGGGTGTTGACTTTGGCAGGCATTTTGTGTAAGGTTTGTTTCCCCTAGACGGAGTACATTCAAAGTGACCGGTTGTATCTACTGGGGTATATCTTTTTTCCTGGAAATTTTGCTAGTACAGTAACTCTATGCCCAACTTCTTTGCAATTTAAAAATCTTTAGGATTTTTAAAATTCACAACTTGCACATGGGATTTTCTAATTTTGACCCTTACTTGAGAATGCAACATATCTGTCTCACTACCCAAGAGATTCCGGTCTCCCTGGTCTAGGGGTTGCACGACTTTCTCCGTAATCCTGTATACTCTCGTGAGTACCGGGACATGCGCTAGAATTTGTAGCAGTTCTCTCCGCATCTGTAACTTATGGGGTATGTGAGCCAGTTGCTCCAAAGCAATGGCAAACTACTGAGTGTAATCTTGCCAGAAATCAATAGTCAGCTGAAAGATGCTGATGTTGACAGCGATGTCCTGTAAAGGATATGCAAACAAAACAAACCCAAGAGATTAGGGGAGGGGTGGGTGGTCATGTGATATCATTAGACACCAGTTGTTCTTGGAAAAATTCCCAATTCTATATTGAAACTGAACACAGTACATTCTTAGGCAGACACTGTAAACTCAACCAGGATTTCCCCGTTCCATCTTTTTTATTGACCAATATTGAATTCTTTGACAGTTTCCACAAATCAGTGCAGCTGTAATAAACTACATGAAAAGCATTAATGAGAAGTAGCATTTTCTGCTAGTGGCCTGCCAAGTACACACAAAAACACCAGAGAATATTTTTATACAGCCTTTATTTTGGAAACTGCAATTTAATGTGATCTGGCAACTGATATATGGTAGGATATTTAAAGATTATTGAGACAGTTTGGGCTAACAACTGAGCTTGCAGTCATAAAAATTGATTTGAAATCCAGTTTTATAGCAGGTGGCTTAGCTAAATTATAGATTAATCTTTGAACTCTTTACGGCAGACATGTCTCGAGGATATTTTGTAAGGAACTCTATGGGAATTATCTCCCCCTTTCCATTCTGATATTAGTCTTAAAGAATGACCTCTTGTCAGACGGCAGGAATAATGCATAAATAATAGTTTTTGTTTTATTTTAAGCAATACTTGTTCAATCAGCGGAGAACATTAGTTAGGTTACCTTATTGTACATTAATACTTTATTCAGTAGTGTTTGATGGACTTTAAAAAAAAAAATTTTATGGTAAAGTATGGAAACTTACATTAATAAAATTCAAAGACACCTCTAATGTGAAGGCTATCTAAGAGTGGCTTGTTTTCTTGCATCTAGTTTCACGTACTAATGAAGTATTTGTGAAATCCCATTGATGTTGTGAATGTAGAACCCTACATTTCATTAACTCTTACCCTCAAGGCAAGAAACAGACAAATCAATACACAGAATTCCCTAATTGCCAACCCTCCAGGCATAAGCTAATATTAGACTCCCCAGATTTTTCTAAATCAATACTCTTAGACCTTGGTTTTGGTATAGCCAAAATATCATGTTTTCAGTTACTGTTATTTTTCCATCTTTTTGTTCTGTCTTGTAAGTGTGTATTTAAAATTTTGAGAAATAGAATGCAGAAAGCAAAAATGTATAAATTGTGAATATTTTGTTTCACTGATTAGTTTTACAGTAATAGCCGAAGCGTTAAGTTGAAGTTGTTTGTGTGATATATAAGCAAGCATTAAAAATAGCTGAATAAACATTTTTGTTAAATTAAGCAAACAAAATTTTGGAATAAAAATATATTCATATTTTAAAAAATGTATCTAATTATTTATTTAATGTTATTTAAAAAGATTTGAAAATGTTTTTCTGTATACCTTGCCTGCATTGACCCTGAAATCTTTAAAGGTTTTGCAGCAGATCTGGGAGGGTTTTGGGGGAAGGGGGGGTGGGAGAACAGCAATGGATCTATTATTGAGTTGCCCATAATTTGCAGTGTACATCAAGATTGATCAATATAGCTCTTCAAAACTCTTGACAAACATTAATTGCAGAGAAAAAATTCATCTTGTGATTACTTCTTAATGGTTAAACTAAATCTGGAGTTCGACATATCTCATGGACATTATTATTTCATAATGGTTACAAATCAACATGCGGTCTCCCTGGTTCAGGGGGTTTCATGACTTTCTCCATAATCCTGTATACTCTTGGAGTACATGACATGCGTGAGAATTAGTAGCGGTTCTCTCCGCGTCAGTAACTTACGGGGTATGTGAGCTATTTACTCAGAAAGAAATTTTTAAACTACTTAGCGTAATCTTGCCAAGAAATCGACAGTCGATGAAAGATGCTGATGTTGAAAGCGATGTCCTGTAAAGGATATGTGAAAAAAAAAAAAAAAAAAAAAAACTCAGCATAGAATTCAACATAAATCAGGTAACGAGTTCACCTTGGGTAGTGAGAGTGAACCACACCCAGGTGTCTCTGGCACTCCCGTGTATTCTAGCCCCGGGGGTTGGACAAGCAGATACACTTTTTTACTCTGTGGTTGATCTCATTTTATTTAATTACGTCTACAAGCCCCTCCAGATTCAGACCCCCACTAACTACCTACACCTGTGGAACAATGAACATTTAGGCATCGTCCGAGACCACACTCAATCTTTATACAAAGAGAAAGTCAACTTACTAAAGTTTTTCTACCCTTGAGAATATAGAACTAAAATGAACATCCTGATAGAAGAATCTATTTACACAAATAGAAGATAGAGTAGAGACAGAATCAGAGATAATTTGTCTTCATCGATTTGAGAAGTAGATTGGATGCAGATTCCCGCCCAGTCGGTCCGCCACTCCCCCGGCTTCCTTCCAGTGAGATGACTAGAACCTTGGAGACCACTCCGTCTCCAGAGCGTGGACCCACAACAATAGAGTCACTGCTGGACCACACTTCACTGGACCAACTGCATCTGTATCACTCCCACGGAGTCACTGTTAATACAGTTCTCGAACAATACCATTTGGGAGACAATCCCCCTGGACTTGACTCCAAGTATTCGTTACTTCGACGAATTTAAATAGTCACTGACCAATCGAATGGTCTGTCACTCATAGCACAGTCCCACTGCAGAACGGATATGTCTTTGACCAATTCAATGGTCCCTTCATCACATCACAGGAACATGGAGGGAAAATGTCAATGCCCAATTCAATGGTCTCTTACAGTCACACTGCTTGTAGAATCAGATAGGGTTACGAAATGTTACTGAGTCCTACTCGAACACAGTTTATATCTTCATACTGAGACAGTACATTAATAGAATCAGACATCTATTTCACGGAAACAATTCAGGTTGGACTATAATCCATAGTCCCTTCCACCGGGTAACACTTGCCAAAGTCAATAGCTGGTGTAGTTCTTCTCAAGACCAGCCACTATAGCTGTCCAAAGAACCCTTAAAGTGTCTGAAGATCAGTTACTTCTGCGGTTAGGCAGAACCACCGTAATAATATACGGTCCGGGGTTTCCTTTCGTTGAGCATGATTACTCAAAATGCTGAAATGTTCCTGGCAGAAACAGAGTATCGTATATAATCGGAAAACACAAAAACCCATCACTTCCCACACGTGCACCTTCAGGGCAGTTGTATTTTTGATGCAACCTTCACGCATGGTGAACACATTGGGTATCTGGTGTGGTTGAGTCTGGCGTGATAAGTAAAGAACTGAACCCTTCGCTGTGTCACACGAAGGGGTTTTCCCTGCCAACAACTTATAGTTGACTGGTTCCTCAACAGGCAAACTCCTGAAAAGGAAGAGCGCCCGGTGAGAGTATACTGGCCCAAACATTAGTCCACATGCATCCTACCAATAAACTCAACCCTCAGTCATGCTATTTAGTTATGCATATAACCAAAGCATTATCTCTATTGGAGGTAGTAAAGCAGGGGTTTTCCCAAATGTCAGCTGGCCTCACAGAACAGCCCGTCAAACAGAGCAAGAAATCAGAATGACGAGTCTGATCGTAGGTGTCACCTATCCCTAATCATCTACCAGTCGTCGCAACGTCAGTATGATACAAGGCTGTTATTATAGTTTAATTTAATCGAACAAGCAATAGGTAAAGAGTCCCTGGACTCGTTCCTAACATCATCAATGTACTTTAAGAAACATAACCTTGATCAAATACCATCCCTCGGGATATAGGAATAGGACATGATCACGTCCACTATGTACACAGCCTGTTTGCTGGGGGGACCACCTGCCCCGCCATAGCAAACTCTTCTTTTCAGACTCTGTCTTAGAGTCAAGAAGCCTTCTTGAGAATACATGTTCCCCACATGTTCCAAGGGTAATGTTCCCGTTCTGTCCTCCCAAGTGGTTTAGCCTTGGCCCGGACCGAACTTCATCGTTGGTTTTGGGCCCACCAACCCATACTTTCATAACTTGCTTTCACTTCCCCCATATCCTATATTTCCCCAGTCTCATACAGCCTCCTTGCATCCTTCCATACTTCCAGCACCTTAGCATTCACTCGCACTAGCGCCAGTATGAAAGAAACATGATAGCTTAGACAAGATTTCAGAACGCATATTTATATCGCGACGGCACGCAGTATTATCACGCGTCAAGCTATTTTGGGGTTCGGAATTTCCCCCGGAAGTATCACATGCCATGACCTAATATATATACACACAATGTCACATCATATATATATATATATATAGCACCAACGCAACTTACCTTTCCACAGAAATCCATTTTCCCCACAATGAATTCACTATTAAGTTACTACACAATAGTTACATCATTCCTGGTGGCCAGAAATAAGTTCTTTCCCTTTTCTTAGTAACTACGCACAATTTTGTCTGAATCTCCACCTACCAACTTACCTGGTTTTCTAACCGTTCTTCTGGCTTCAGCAACTGACTGACATAATTACGTTTCCCTCCGGCACAAGTAACTATTTTTATTCTAACACAGCAACCTAATAGATGCAACGATTGGCAAATATGGGACATATATTTTGGGAAACCCAAAACGCCCCCATCACATTACGGCGTTCCTAACAGCTGATTCGCGAGCACACAGTAAAAAACCCACGATTAACTGTCACCTGCGTTATCGATCGGTTTGCTAATTAGTATCAAGGACATCCGCATAGGTAATGAGGTTAGAACAATGGCGTGTGTAACACACGTACAAAGTTAAATGATTTAAACAAATATCTACCTGAATGATGAGAAACCAGATCTCCAGTCAGCTTCCGAATGTTCAAGGGCTTCTCAGCTTCCTTTCCAAACAGTCAGCCGAATCATGGTTGAGGTGAGACGCAACACAAAAATGGCTCACATCAGGCCTGCGTCTGTTCTCTTTTAGCAACAGTAAGTGAATGACTGGTTTAGCCAATTCCCGCTTCGTGCCAACTCAATGCGTACTAGAAGCGAGTGCTTCTTGAGAAAAGATACTTTCTCGGGAAACCCTCATTCCCGCCTAGAGTTTCTAGATCTCTCTGCACGAGAATTTAGAGCGATACCCAGCATCAGGGTTATCGAATTTCGGTGTTTCGAGAAGATTTTAGATAGCAACCTCGATCGGCTTCCCCCAGTCTATTTTTAGCTGGGAAAGTCCCCGATGAGCGCCAAAATAGTGCGGGATCTTGACGACCCCAAAACAGATAAACGCGTTTCGTCACAATCATGAACATTATTAATTCATAATTAAACTTAGTGTGTCATAGTATGAACTAGAATTCATTTATGTCTAATAATGAATTGCTTTGTCGTTATCATTTATCATCATCATCATCATCATCATCATCATTTTTGCTGCCATAATTAAATTTCCACAGCGCTTATATTAACAGTTTTTACAAAGAATTTATAATTGTTTTTTATGTAACTAAATATTATTTCTGATTTTGGGCTTACTGCTTTTTAATTTGACTCCAACTTTTTACATAATACTGATCGACCTGTTGACTTGTATCCAGTATCAGATATACAAGAGAACCAAGTCCCACAATAGAAGTAGAGGGGGACCAGTACCATGTATCAAATGTTGTCGGAGCTGATTTGCTAGAATCTTTTGCTGTGCCCGGGCTCTGGGAAGAGGAAGATGTGAGATGCTATATTGTTGTTTTTTTCATTGCTGTTTTTTTCAGTTATGTTTTCTGTTCAGTGATGATTATTATTCACAATGATTGTCTCGATGGGGCTAACAAGAGTAGATCACACACAGCTATAAGACAGAGAAATTGGCATGTTAGTGTCAATTAAGCTGATGATGTCACGATCACTGTCAGACAAGTGTTGGACACTTGCGCTCGTCATCTGCTAAGTAAGAAAAAACTGGCTACTCTTCGTCTATACATTCAGGTCGGAAAACTCTGATAGTCATAGCACTTCACAGACCCTTTGCAGGATGCTGCTTGGAGATTTCCAAAATATAGGCTGTAGAAGAGGCAGAGGCAGACCGAGAGAAATGATGCTTTAAGACAACAGCATGTAGGAATATCATCAGTGGAATTGATCTAGAACACCAATCTGTGAAAAGACATCAAGCACCAAGATCTGTGAAAAGACAAGAGGGCCTACACCACGTTGCAAGGCACACGATGCTGATGACTGTGGACATGTCCATGGGTGCACTGCTATTCTGTAATAACTTTGTCAGCATACAGTAATGAATTGTCCCAGGCTGATGTGATTGATATGCCTGTTTCTGTACTTGGTATGCAGCTCTATTTTGGAAGCTCGTCTAAATCTGCTCTTTTGCATTGTAATTTTAGTATTGATTTATTTACTTGAAAGCTCTTAATCAGCCCAGCGTTCAGAGGGTGACTCAAGCAGAGCAGTGCATTTGTTGTGTACTCTACCTCCATTGCCTAGCTTCTTGTGGTTATAATGAATAGCCTGCTTCCATGTGAGCATGCTGAGAAGGCTGATGTATACTTTTGTACATACTGAACCATTTGTATATATACTATAGGTAGTGTAGTGGCTAAACACTTATCTACTGGCTCAGTAGTCTTGGGTTCAATTCTGAATCGATACATTAAAAAAAATCTGCTTAGTCTAAAATGGGGACCAGGAAATATGGGAAGTAAAGGTGGCCAACATGATATGGGCCACATGACCCACTGAGTATCAGTTGCTCTATACAAATATGGGTCTAGCACCATATGACTGGGTCTATGACCATATGGGGATCGGCTGGCCGAGTGGCTAAAAATGCTGGGTTCTCCTTCGGGAGACCCGGGTTCGAATCCTCGGTAAGGCATGGATTTTTTTCTGCCAGGGGCAAAAAGAAAATCCTAACCTGCAGTTTTCGGCGACTGCACTAGCCAGGCGGCCTTAATTCCTCAGTCTCAGTATACCCCCCCCCCTCCCCCACCCCCGACACACTTCAAGGAAATATAGGTAGTAAATTACAGTTGACCACATGACTACTTTGAGACTCAGGAGTCTCCGTGGCGAAGTGGTCAAGCCGTCTGACTCGGGCTCCGAAGGTTGTGGGTTTGATTCCGGTGCGCATCCTTGAGTTCACGAATGCATTTTTTCTGAGACTATTGAGTGTCATCGCTGTGGCTATGGAGTTCATGCTTTGTGTGACACTTTCAGACTGCAGAAAGAGACTCAGCCATATGGGATAAAAATGCGGTGCAATTAAGTCAACCCTGTCGACTTTTAAGCAACTTTTTTAGCGACTATATGACCTGTGTGCAATATGGTGTGTAGAAGTGTCCTTACTGTATATATTATGGTATCTCCATAGCAACAGTAGTCATTGCTGAGGCTCTTGGCCTCTGCATCCACTGCCATAGGGTTCCACTTTTTGCATCTCTTGTTGAGTTTGATGATGATGATGTAAAAGATACCTCTAAATATTGGAGGTCAATTCTTCTTAATAATTAATAATCATAAGCTCACAGATTGTTTTTAGTCTGACCTGCGCATGCATTTCTTGTCCTTAACCTGGTTCCTTTTCTTCTCTTGAGTGCTTGGTTTGTGTGAAGTAAACTGTGAGCAGATGTATAATTTTGTAATGAAATTAGGAAAACAGGGTAGAGTAAAATAGTTACTTGTCATATATAGCAAGAAATCTGATCTGGTAAGCTGCATTAACATTCAGATGGAACAGTCACAGAACTTTCAGAATCTATTATGTGCCATGTTAGAAAAATGATAAAAGTACTACATATTATTAACTTAGGTTCCACATTGAATAAAATAGGTAACATTCTGTGATACATCTACATACTGAAGGATATAAGCTAAGACTTATGCACTGTATGATTCATGATATTTACCATGATCAATTCAATGGATTTGATACTGTTTTGTATTTTCTTAACCAAGTTTATTACCAATGTATAAATTTAAAATTTGTTTAGTATACAGATGTGAAAAATAATGAGACAATAATGGTGTCTTTCTTCCTATGTCAACAGATTGAGTACATAGTTGGTACACATGGCCTGGTTGTAATAACCAGGTATGGCTCTGATCCACTGAAATTTATATATGAATCTGACATTTTAACAAAATTGCAAGTAAGTGAAACAGATAGTCAAAATTGCTTTTATGATAGTCTTCTATGTACTCTGGAAAGATTCGTCTCATGTTAAAATATCAGAGTTTGAATGTTGCTAGTCTGCTAAGAAAGAAAATGAATGTTAAAAAGATTGGTAGTAACTTTCTTTTTGTTATGCATTTCTAAACACACCAGCATACCTGTCTTCTTGGCATTAAAGGTAGCTAAAGGTGCATAAAAACAAACAAAGATGCAACATTTTTGTTCTAATGTTTTAAAGGCATTACTATGTCCATTTGTCTAAATTTTGAAATCTAGACAAATGGATATAATAATGCCTATTTATTATAAAAGAAAAAAAAATCTACAGTTTTTACACTTTCAAGTTCAGGTAATCATTCATACGCTGACAGACACACATACAAACACAAGCAAATAGAATCAATCACCAGCACCCTATATTTTAAAGGCATACTATGTCCATTTGTCTAAATTTTGAAATCTAGACAAATGAATATAATAATGCCTATCTATATATATAAAAGAGAATGTTTGTGTCTTTGTTTGTGTGTCCTTTATGTGTTCCTGAACGGTCCATCCTATTGAGATGAAATTTTCTACAGATATTCTTCTCACTCCCGCCGAGCCAACTGGCATAGTTTGTTAGTTTAAAAACAGTTATTTACGTATTAAATCATTATTAACTGATTGAGTGCCAAACAAAACATGGGTTTTGCCCAAGCAGAAATTGATGGCAGAAAATGGGAAGTAGGGGTATGTCTCATAAATATGATCTAAACATTGTTAAAATGGTAGTAAATATATTGTATTATATATCAAATTAAAGGACATTGCACAAGGAACACATTGGTATTGCTACTGTTGCTAAGATAGGTTAGAAATATAATAATAATATTAGCAGATGTTGTAATAAATAAATTGATGACAGAGGTGACAAGTACGTGCAATTTCCACTTACCAAGGCGCTACTGCTCCGACGGATGTTTAAATCCAATGAAACTTACTGAATTATATAACTACACCACTTTGCTACACAAAATCACTAGAACGGCTCCATAACACCAATACATTCCAATAAAAACATCCTATTTTGAAGCGCATCATTGTCACATAAAATGGAAAATGTCGGAAACTCACGAGACAGGTTTTGACCGTTTTCTGACGATAAGCACAAAATGTACGCTATTTTTTAGTTAGTTATAATTATTATTCTTTTAATTTAATTATTTAAATACTTCTTAAATACTTTGTGATAGGCAAAGCAAACTTTAGGGGCACAAGTGTGGCCCATCAGCTAATTCGACATGATGACAAACCTTCACGGTTAGCGGCTAAGAGTTAGTTTGTTTGTTTACATTCATAAATAATACATTTTAACCGGAAAAAACACATTTAACGTGTGCTATCAGTTTAGAATCATTCACAAATTTCCTTTAAATAAGAATAACTACAATCTAACATTGTTTACAACTTTTATCTGATGTAAATGAGGCCGAAAATCAAGGACCCATGCAATTCCTAAAACCGCGAGTAACTACAAGCTTTTTAACACAACTTTTAAACACATCCACACGATTTAGTCACCAAATGTCGATACTCGTGGCCTGTGTGTAAATGAAAAACCTTCTTTCGGCGTAAAACTTCGTTTCAGGGTATTAAAATTGAGCAAGGGATCGCAAACGAAAGAAACAAACGGACCTGCACAAATCTTGGCAATATATTAACGAAGGGACAAAACAGTTGAGACTGTTCGGCAATCGGTTGGCGGTCGGCAGCGAATCAGTTAAAAGGAAAGACGTCTAATTAAGGGGACTTAACAACAAAAGTTATATCAAGGGACATTACTTTAGTAACATTGCTATGTTATGTAATTTAAATAATTGTATTTTTCTTAAAGTTTTATAAAATGTTTAAAGAAGTTATCTACAGTCATATGTGTTATAAAAAACGTAATAAACACTTTAAGGCATCTTCAAAGTTTTTGTAAAATTAATGGATCTATTTTAGATACGTGAAAATTTTCAACCCATTTTTCCAGCAATGGAATGGGAGAGCCGAACATATACTCTGTGCACCACAGTCGTATCTGGTATAAACAAAGTGATAAAAACTTTAAGGCATCTTCAAAGTTTTCGTAAAAATAATGGATCTATTTTAGATACGTGAAAATTTTCGAACCCATTTTTCCCACAACGGGAATGGGAAAGGGCCGAACATATACTCTGTGCACCACAGTCGTATCTGGTATAAACAAAGTGATAAAAACTTTAAGGCATCTTCAAAGTTTTCGTAAAAATAATGGATCTATTTTAGATACGTGAAACTTTCTAACTCTGAACAATATCATCGAAGCTACAATTTTAAGTGTGAAAGATGTACTGTTGCTCGCATCCCATGATTCCAACAGATATGCCATTCGAATTCAAACGTCCTGCAGTTTCCGGATAGACAGACAGACAGACAGACAGACAGATAGATTTAGGTAGTTAGGTAGGTAGATAGACAGATAGATATAGGTAGATAGGTAGGTAGATTGATTGATTGATTGATCAGACGGGCGGGCGGGCGGACGGAGAGAGGGAGGGAGGGTGGTTGGTTGGTTGGTTGGTTGGTTGGTTGGTCGGTTGGTCAGTTGGTTGGTCTGTTGGTCGGTTGGTTGGTAGGTAGGTAGGATGGTAGATAGGTAGGTAGATGGATGGATGATAGATAGATAAAGGGCCGAGTCAGTTAGTTTATTATAAAAGAAAAAAAAAATCTATAGGTTTTACACTCTCAAGTTCAGGTAATCATTCATACGCTGACAGACACACATACACACACAAGCAAATAGAATCAATCACCTGCACCCTATACTTTTGAATAAGTCAGGTTAGTCCCACGGCAGAAATTGACAATGGGGTGTGAAGTGTTCTCATGTTTACGACCATAACATAATGAGGCTAAGTGCCTATTTCTTTTCCTCACAGCCTGTTTTTGTTTTGGGTTATTTCCAGAAAAATTATGAAAATTATCTAGTACACACTTTATGACCTTACTGTTCGGAAATGAGATTCCTGCCTCTGCTAGGGATTTAACTTGGATTTCTGTCTTGGTAAGCAAGCACACTAACCAAAATGCCAGAACAGATCCTCTTGAATATGTAATTTACTCAAAGTTGTGCACTTATTTTACTTGTCCATTGTCTTGTATCATTTCCATAAGTTATTATTTTTGTCATCTTCACCAAATACTTTGCTGACTAATGAAGATGATCATGCTTCTCCACAGCTTGTGATCTTCAACAGCATGTATCAGTTTGTGCATTGACACTCGTCCATGCCATGACAGAAAGCTGTCAAAAATCTTCTCTTGCTATCTTCATCTATCTCTCTTTTCACCCATCTTTTCAGTTGCCACAACATTTCAGTTATTTTCTTCTCATAATGTGGCCAGAAAATTACAGCTGCCTGGTATTGATGTTTGTGATAAGTTGTCTTTGTATCTTAGCCTTTTTTCAAAACATTTAAATTACTGATTTTGGATCTTTAATGCATTTTCAACATTTGTATTTGTAAAACCACATCTCTGAGGTCTTGAGGCATTTTTGTACTTATAATTGTTCAGGATTCACAGTCCTATTTTAAAACTGGTTCTATGTAATACTCAAACATTCTTTTTCTAACCTCCAATGACATTGAAACATTTTAATTGACACATCAGAAGGGATTTACTGCAAAAGACATGTTTTCTGTAGCATTTTTTGTCATATACATTCTTTATTCTCTGAAATTTTAGGAAAACATATTTATAGTGACTGAGTGGATTTACAATGATATCAGCTCAACAAAAGTCAGGTATGTATGCATTTTAAATAATAGGAAATGGTATGATAATCATTGCTTTCATAGTTGATCTGCATGCCTCTTTATGTTACACATTTTAAATCCACACAGGATAATTAAAAATTGACACAAAAGTTTGTAAGATCTTTTGGTATCTCTTGGTATCAATAACAGCATGACTTCCGACTTGATAAATACAGTCCATGGTTATAATTAAATGGTTTTCTATATTAAACCTAACAAAACTGTCTGTATCATAGCTGAATGGCAATATCCTATGCATCATAAATACACCTATGATAAGGGGAAGTGAAATGATTAGAAATAGGTTTGTCAGAATAAAGTGAAGTCTTCCTCAGATAATTGCATCTTTCTACATAAGTAGGTAGTAAAAAAGCTCTTAATGTGATTAGCTTGTTTATAAAGTTCAGGCTCCTTTCTCTTTTTAGCTGACAGATTTTATTTGTTTCTCTGGTAGAAAATAGTTCAATCAAGTTATTTTAAATGGACATAATTGTTTTTGGTTTTAATGTAATCAACACTTTTTCTGTATTTGTATTATAAAGAGAAAAACCAACTAGACCTCGCAAGCCAAGTAACATGCTTTTATTAATATGTCAAATAATCTTGGGATGTATTCCTTTGCCGTGATGCTTATTGTTAGGAGTATTTTTGTGTAGTTAATGGCCAGACTTGTATTCCATCAAAATGGTGACAGACTACAGATCAAGGAAATAAAACATCTTCACATGTATTTGTGAGAATATCCTTAATGTTAAATGTGTGAAAATTTATTGCACAGCTCTTAGTGTGATTATTTATGTTGCTGCAGTCTTTCATCATGGTGACTTGTATAAATTAACAATTTTCTGAGACTTCTTGGGAAACAGAAAAGCAAGTTTTGTAAAGAATGCATTTTCACATTGGCAAGGGAATGGTGAGAAGAATTAAAAAGGGTGTAAATCGATGGCACATTGCATAAAGTTCTGCTGTACTCTTTAACAATTTTTGCGTCGCCAACCTGGGTCATGAAAGCCCATCAGCTCTGTGTGTGCCACACAAAGACCCATTTATGTAGATGACTATATCATCCTAGAAGGACTTTTCCAAATATCATTCATTGCCTGCACTTCTGTCTCAACATATGTCTATAAGGTCTTTGTGAAGCATAGCAGCAGCAACTACTACCATTTGTTTATTTTGTTGGTCTTCTTCCATTATTTCTATAACTTCAGCCTTCTTGACTTCTAATTGAACAAGTCATGAAGCTATCTTACCTTTGAAATAATACAAATGCTGCATATTTAATTTTGTTATTTAAAAAGAGTAAACCAAAATTCTATTTATATTTTATTTTAATTTTTATATCAAAATAAAAAGAATAATTTTTTTAAAATTTACAGTGAAATACATATAACTTAACTTCACTTTTATTTAAGAAGAACCAGGATTTTGGTAATAGCACCTATTTTTAAACTCATGATAGACTCATATTTCTAAGTGATTGTAGTGTGAGGTGGTTGTGAGGTGATTGTGGTGTCAGGTCTTAGTCAGATATGACTGAGCTACCGTATAACAGTAGACGGTACTACCTGGTTTCTGTTAGCGCTGAACGTTGGGCGGCGCTTACCAAACCCGACACCCCACATTGTGCCAACGGCTTCGGGCGGAAGAGCGCAATTGGGAGGGTACAAGCCTTACCCTGGTGCGAGGAAATGCAAGCTAAAGACAAAATGTCATGGCAGGGCAGACCAGGCCCTAAGCCTTGGTTGGCGACTGGTCTAGGATCGAAGCTCCGACAGGCGGACAGTTAGAGCATTGCTTTGCTGATCCGGCAGCTTCTGCAGCTTGTCTTGTTCCAGATGTAGGGGTGTTACCTTTCCTCTGGAGTAAACTAGGCAGGCCGAGAGAGGGATCATGCTGCATGGGCAAACACATGATCTCTATATTTTAGCCCAGGCTTTGTGCTATGGAGAGGCAATAACTCCATCCCTGGTCTTAACTGATCTCGGAATCAAAGCGAGAGGCAACTGTTACGGGTTATAAGTCCTTGTCAGTTGGCGTAGACATGGGGCGCCACGCGTTGCCTCTGACGGTGGGAGACACCTATAGGTGTCACTGATCAGCTACCGCCCGCCTCAAGCTGGGCAGCCCCCAGTCAATTGGGTGCTGATCCGCCACAGCCTGCCTGCTTCAATGGGTGCTTGGGGCTAGGACAAAATCTGAATCGCAGGCTGTAAAACCAATGCACCAGGTACAAACAAAAATAAAAAATAGAAACCTCAAGCTACGGCTTGCAACCTGGAACGTGAGAACCATGTGTCCAGGATTTTCCACTGACTTGACCAATATTGACGATGTGAGAAAAACGGCTGTGATTGATGCCGAACTCAATCGTCTAAACATTGATATTGCTGGCCTGCAGGAGACTCGCCTCGCTGAGGAAGGGTCACTCAGGGAAAACAACTACACCTTTTTCTGGAAGGGTAGAGGGCAGGCAGAAAAAAGGCAACACGGTGTGGGCTTTGCAGTGAAGAATTCGCTACTGGGAATGATTGAAATTCCAGCAGGAGGAAATGAAAGACTATTATCCCTGCGCTTGGCAACCTCTTGTGGGTTTGCCACCATTATTACTGCATATGCACCGACACTCGATTCCTCTGATGATGTGAAGGATTCGTTCTATGAGGAGTTAGACTCCGTGATCAAGGCAGTTCCAAAATCTGACTACATTTATATGCTCGGTGATTTCAATGCTCGTGTGGGCAAGGACTCGAATTCATGGCCAGTGTGCCTTGGAAAATACAACATCGGTCGCATGAATGAAAATGGGCAAAGGCTGCTGGAGCATTGCACCAGTAATGACCTATGTATTACAAACTCCTTTTTTAAAACAAAAGAGATGCATAAGGTCACATGGAAACATCCAAGATCCGGCCATTGGCACCAGCTGGACTTCATCATCACACGGAGACAACATCTGAACCATATATCATTGACTCGTAGTTACCACAGTGCTGACTGTGATACGGATCATTCTTTGGTTGTTGCAAGGGTTAGACTGAGACCAAAGAGAATCTACACAGCTAAACACAAATCTAGCCTCAGGATTAATATTATTAACACTCATGATCCTGAAAGTGCTTTCAGTTTCAACAGCAACTTGAAGACGCTTTCACTGATACACCAGAAAATTGTACAGTAAATGAAAAGTGGGGTCAAATTAAGGAAACTCTTTATAAAACTGCCGTAGGGGTTTACGGCACTGTGGATCATAAGAGGCAGGACTGGTTTGCGGCCAACAGCGAGACTCTGCAGCCCTTGATTGATAAGAAGAAGAAAGCTCTCTTAAGAAACAAGGAAAGACCAACGCGTAACACTCTGAGTGAGCTTAGGCAAGCTAGGAAGGATGTGCAAAAGGCTGCCAGGCAGTGTGCAAATGATTATTGGATCAAGTTATGTGAGTCCATTCAAATCGCAAGTGATAAGGGAGACATAAGAAGCATGTATGAAGGAATAAAGAAAGCCTGCGGTCCAGTGATCAAAAGAAGTGCACCATTGAAAACCTTGACTGGAGAAATCATCACTGATAAGAAACAGCAGATGGACAGATGGGTAGAGCACTATTTGGAGCTTTACTCAAGTGAGACCAAACTAGCGGATGATGCCCTCAACGCCATAGAGGCTCTGCCAACTCTTGACCACCTGGACACACTTCCCACCATAACAGAAGTTAAGTGTGCTATAAATGAACTTGCATCTGGCAAGGCTCCAGGTAAGGATGGGATTCCAATAGAGGTTATCAGGAGTGGGCAAGACACACTCACTATACAGATCCACCAGCTAATAGAGCTATGCTGGCGTGAAGGACAAGTCCCACAGGATTTCAAAGATTCAAGCATCATAACACTGTACAAGAACAAGGGCGATCGGAGCGACTGCAACAACTATAGGGGTATCTCACTTCTGTGTATTGTTGGAAAAGTATTTGCCAGAATTGTTCTGCGCAGACTTCAAGTCCTAGGAGATCAAGTCTACCCCGAATCACAGTGTGGCTTTCGACAGAACCGGTCTACCACTGATATGATATTCTCATTGCGACAAATGCAAGAAAAATGCCGTGAACAGAATCAACCACTGTTTATTGCCTTCATCGACCTCACAAAGGCATTTGATTTGGTCAGTCGTGAGGTCTGTTCAAGGCACTGAAGAAGATTGGCTGCCCACCAACTCTTCTGTCCATTGTGGAATCGTTCCACACAGGCATGAAGGGTATAATCAAGTTTGATGGTGCAACTTCTGAAGAATTTGAAATCAAGAGTGGAGTTAAGCAAGGTTGTGTACTAGCTCCCACCCTCTTTGGAATATACTTTTCACTTCTACTGAAATATGCATTTCATGATCAGGATGGTGGTATATACATTCACTCACGCTCAGATGGCGGCCTCTACAATGCTCAGAGATTGAAGGCTAAGACCAAAATTAGGAGGGTACTGATCAGAGAGTTGCTTTTTGCAGATGATGCTGCAGTTACGACCCACTCTGAGGAAGAATTGCAATGTCTACTATCTGCATTCTCCAATGCTTGTTCTGAATTTGGTTTAACAATTAGCAAAAGAAGACACAGATTATGTCACAAGGTGCACATGGGGTACCATCAATCTTTATTGACGACCCGAACTAGAGATAGTAGACCATTTTACATATCTAGGATCAGTGGTAAATAGCAAATTATCCCTAGATCAGGAAATCAACATCCGGATTGGTAAGGCAGCAACAACAATGAACAGGTTAAGAAAAAGAGTCTGGGAGAACAGGAAGCTTACTGCCAAAACAAAAGTCCTTGTCTATCAAGCCTGTGTCCTTAGTACTCTTCTCTATGGCAGTGAAACCTGGACAACTTACTCACACCAAGAGAACAACTTAAACAGCTTTCATATGCGGTGTCTGCGAAGAATTCTTGGTATTAAGTGGCAAGACAAAATCACAAATACTGAAGTATTGGAAAGATCAAGGTTGTGTGACAGTTTATTCCATGCTCAGTCTTCGTAG
Source organism: Cepaea nemoralis (assembly GCA_014155875.1). Lineage (NCBI taxonomy): Eukaryota > Metazoa > Mollusca > Gastropoda > Stylommatophora > Helicidae > Cepaea > Cepaea nemoralis. The sequence goes on from JACEFZ010016317.1 coordinate 20,700, forward strand.
ACTTAGATGGATAGGACATCTTAGGAGGATGGATGATGGTAGAATACCAAAGGATATCTTTTTTGGTGAATTACAGATGGGTAAGAGATCTCAGGGTCGGCCTCTACTACGATACAAAGATGTGTGTAAGCGGGACATGATTGATACAGGCATTGATAATGCACATTGGGAGCAAGTCGCCGCTGAACGTGTTGCATGGAGGGCAAATATCAGAAATGGAATAAAGTCAAAGGAGAAAATTATTGCAGAAAAAGTCACACACCAAGCGTTTGAGACGTAAGATGGTGCATGATGGTGGAAATGACCACGTGTTCACATGCACCCACTGTGAACGGACATTTACAGCGCAAATTGGCCTTATCAGTCACACTCGCTACCCGCCATAGTTAAAAGTTATTATGCCTTTTTAAAGCACAAACTATCATCTGTCAAGACGGCAAGGTGCCAATGTAGTGTGAGGCCAGTTTGTGGTAATAACTTTCACCAACATTCTTTTAAAAATTGTATCATCATCTTCCACTTTTGCCATTAAGCGTCGCAGGGAGGAATAATTGGTGCTCCAGCGCCTGATGAGTGGCATTGGATGGTGTCATTCCATGTGATTGTACGATGTCTTTGATGTCGTCAATCCATTATCTTCTTGGGCAGATTGTTAAGTTGGCAGCTCTCCTCAGGCATCTCATCTCACAGGTGTTGATTTTGCGAAAGTGTGATTTGGATAAAGTCCAAGTTTCTTCTTTGCATTCATCTGGAGTGTTTTTTTCAGATGTGATTGTGGTCTGTCTCGTTAGGCACTCTTGGGTCGAAACCCTTAGGCCAACACATCCGACTTTTAGCGTGCATTTTTGACCAGGTTAGCATTCCTGGGAAGTCAAAGTTTGAGATTGGTAGCATAGGATTGGTGTGAATATGCTATTTATCTGTATACTTAGTGGACCAGGCGATCTACTGACATGCATTACTTTAGTTTCGGCTGTATTTACACTCATATTGCATCTGCTGCATGTCAAACTCAGTTTATTAATATGATTTTGCAGTCTGCCTTCATCGCTATAAAACAGGCACTGATTGTCTGCAAATAGAAGTTCATTTATTTTCTGTTGATCAGTTGTTTCATCTGAAGTAAAGAAAATTGTATCCTAGTCATAATTCTTAAATGTACCGCATGTAATTGTTTTTAGGATCAACAGTTCTGATAATTCTTGAAAATGACCAAATCTTCAAATTAATGGTAAATTAAAATAAAATTTAAGGAGAACATTTTTGTTTGATAATTAAAGACACCTAGGTATCATTTGAAGAGATGATAATGAGGGAAAAAAATGCATTTAGAAGTAGAAATACAGTTAGATTTTGTTGGAGCAAAGGACATTTATTTACTTAATAATAATTTACATTTAAACATAATCATCAGCATGACTTAACAGTGCAATGTTTTCTCTATAAAGTTCAAAGAATAATTTAAAGGAGCATTCAAGTCATTAGCTTGCTGTTAGAAACTTTTTGAATTTTCATACACAGGAGAGCATTACGTCGTGGTGAAAGTGTGAAATATGTGTTACAAGATTCTGTGATAGACTACATTCGAGAGCATCATCTGTATGGTGTTCCAGACAAGTAAGCATCTGTGATGACTCTGAAAACTTGATATCCTGGAGCATGGTTGACTGTTTTGTGTTGCTTATAAATCAGGGATTTAATGTGCCTGCAAAGTTTACATTGGCTCAGATGTAATTTTGTTGTAATCTGTTCATTCTGATTTTCAACAGTATTAATTGTACTAGTTGTCAATGTTAACTGTGTTAGTTTTTGATTAGTGATATTATTTGATTTTTAATTCACATTTTTGGTTTGCTTGCATGCTTTGTATTTAACATATTGGTAAAGATACTGTTATGAGTGTGAAATACCAGTAATTGTCCATTAATTAGGGTATAATTTCTTGAAGTTATGTGACAGTTTCTTTGCTGTTGTCTTTTTTGTTCCTCAGCTTGTTCCTTTTTCAACACATTAAAACATATTAGGGTGTGTGTGGGGGGGGGGGGGGAGATATGATGACAGTTGTGTCTGCAGGTTGGACAAATTATTTGTATCTGTGTCTTTTTTTTTTAAATAATGAAATAAGAAGGACACAGAAGACATAATATCAGAAGGAACAGAATCCAGTAACAGTATTCAGATTATCAGATCCAGATTTTGCTGTGCACAAATATTCCCTCGCTGTTGTTGAAGACGACAGATTTTATGTTAAATGTTACTTCTTGCATATTGCTGTTCTTGTATTTTTTTCTTCAGATTTTTTAAAAGTATAAGATAGTATAAAGAATATGTTATATAGAACTGACAAATGAAGCTGTCAGTATAAAGTTGCAAGCGTGCCATGGTAATGCAGTGGCTAGCGTGTGGTCATGTGTTCAAATCCTCATCGAGACAAGGTTTTGTAAAGAATTGATGGGGTTCCCAGGTCAACCTAGCCTAAAATGGCTACCAGGAAATATTCTGGGGGAAAAAGGCAGCTAGCACAATGTTGACCACATCCCCTTTCGAGGGCTGAGTGGTCTATAAAAATATGGGCTAGCACATGTACCCAGTATGCCTCAAGGTGTGGAAAGAGACCTTTACTTATACTTATTTATAAACGTACTAAGCATATTATATTTTTACAATTATATGAAGTGCCACAAAATACACTAGATAAGAGTATAAAGAACAGTGGTGAAAATTGACTACTTTCCTTAGTGTTTCAGCTTATTTTAAGGGTTGATAATTTTGATCATTTGTAAGAGATTGTCATGTGAAAAATACGAGCACAGACAACTTCAGATAATTTTTAAGAGAAGGATAAAGTTATCATAATTTGAGAATCATAAAAACAAGCTATGGTAATTGTTACATAGAAGGATAACGTTGATTATGGTAAAAGTTTTCTTGAGAAGGATCAAATAGAAGCTAACCTACCTCTCTGATAGTGTGTATCATATCACCAGCTGTAAGGCAGACAGGTCTACCCATCTCTTCTACATTTCAAAACTGGAAAGAAGAATAAAATATGAGCGAGCACAAGAGTCATCATGTCGTGACAGTGTCAAAATATGGCCCTCGAGCAAAACTGATTGATACACCATTAAATGTTATATTAGTGTGAGTATACAAACAGCAGATGGAGACATTGATATATAGTGAAACTGAAATGGCTGTGATTTTGTGTAGTTTTAGAATATCCACAGTATATTGGTGAGAGTCACTTGTGAGTTACCGTGGCCTGTCAGGGAAGCAAACAATAGTAGTACCGTAATCTATCATGCATGTCATAAGAGGCAACTGAGAATAGCTTAGGGCAGGCTAACTGATCGTGTAACAAAGTTCAGCCAATAATCCTACCAACCATGAACCAGTCACATAGGACAGCTTGACGTGAGTTAGTTGATGACCAAAGCCCCAATATGGAGATACAGGGCAAAAGAAAAAAAGGATAGTTGAGTCTTCAGAATATTAAAAAATATTTGACCCTGACCCTTAAAGAACTAGGGAATGGAGGAAAAGGATGGGAAAAAAAAAGATGCATTAATTGTATAGAAAACAATTATGAGAATCATGTAAGCAAACAGATTGCCACAGCTTGTCTTTTCACATTAATGAAGTTTAGAAGGGAAGTGAAAAAGAATGTATTTTGCAAATTCAGAATATGAGACCATGTTGGCAACCAAGAATACATTATCGACAAGGATAGTATAGAATTATATATGAAGATACTGAGGAGAATGCAGAAATTGATATGAAGATACTGTTTATTGATAAATAGGACAGCACTGAAGATGGAGAATTATGGAAGTAGAGAGTACTTTTAGCAAACAACATAAAGGTTTGAAAACTGTTGCAAGAGGGACGCAGAGGTGTTTCCAAGGCATCAGGGTCAGGTTCTATACTGGCCAAAACCTACTGACATGTCCTAGCTGCGTGTCCTGGGCAACAGGTCCCTTCAGGGTCCTGGCTAATGTCAGTAGGATCGCTGATTCCTCCGAAGTCAGAGAGTATCTGCCTGCACAGCCAGGAACCAGCAGTCTGCACACCAATAGGCCAGACATGGGACAACGGATACTTACGCAAACCTCAGTCCGGTATGACATCACACTGATGTTGGACAACAGGATGTCTTCATCCGACATACAGGAATTCACGCTGGAGTTCACAGCCAGCGAACGCAAGCAAGCACTGTTGCAAGGAAACTAAGAAAATAATTATTTCTTTTGATTTGAGGTCTAAACAAAAGTACACTTTCAACAAGGGTTTCTTGCTTTATAAATATTTTTATCTCTCAATTTATCATTCTCCTTATTTTATACTTATTCATGGACATTTAAAGAAAAACTCAAAATATTAGCATCTCACCTTTATTATAGGAACTTTCCAGCTCACTTAACTCACAAGCAAGAGCCAATAAATATTGACATTTAAGTATGAATAAATTCTGGACATCAAAGATAACTGGAAGTTTATCAAAGAAGTGAAATAAAATCTAAATATGCACTTGTTTTCTCCCAATCATTACTGTAATAATTGCGACAGTAACTGTCATCCTTTGTGTATCAGTTGTTTGCTTTTGGGTGTAAATCTCTATTTATTGTATATTTTGTTTAAAGTTAATTTTATAAAATAAATTCTTATCATCATTAATAGCCTGTTATACATAATATATCAATCATATAGTGTTGTGAAGCCTTATTTACATAAAAACAATTGAACCATCAAAAAAATAAGTGGTTAAAATTACATGTTTTACTTTTTTTATAATGGGAAATACATTTCCTAAAATTCCAATGTTTTTCCATAGTTTTACAGCAGTGAAATAAGAGTAAAGTTTCTTGAAGAAAATATAAATCCCCTTTTACAATATTGTTTTAGTTTTGCATCTTGACTTTTTCTCATTTCATCTTGTTCCTCTTGTACCTTGCAGTGTTGAGGTGAAGCATAAACAGCAGGAGAGTGCCCGTTTATGGGCTTCACATATCGAGATTTCCATGGACTCTGTTATTCCCTCTGACCATCGTTTGCATGATCATCCTCTTCTTCTGGTTCCATTTGGTCTGTACATCATATCTTGTTGTGGTATACTGTTAGTTGGTAGCCTAGTTATATGACCAAACCATTTAACTTTCTGTTTCCTAATGAAATCTAGTGCTGCTATAACCCCACATATCTTCTCAGGAATCTCATTTCTGTTGTAAATTTTCTTTTCTCTTTTTCTGTCATTGTCCAGGTTTGGAATTGGTAGCATAAAGTTCATAAGAAGATTGTATTGTAGAGTGCTTTTTTTAGTATATACTGATATGTGTTTGTTCTTTAGTATTGGTGCCATTTTTTCAGTGAGTTGGTTTGCCTTACTGCATGTTTTTAATAAAATCTCATGATTTGCCATTTGATGATATTATACTTCCTAAGTACTTGAAGCACTTCACTTGTTTCAGGGGATGTGCTATTAAATGAATCTTTGTTTTTTTTTTCTTCTTTGGTTATAGTCATTACCTCTATTTTACTGGTGCTAATTTTCATGTTACGTTACTTACACACTTTGTTTAGACTATTTATGTGGACTTGTAATTATGCTTCTGATTTTGCTGTTAGTGCTTGATCGTCTGCAAATAGTTCTTTAATGGTATAATTTTAGTTGATTCTTCTTCTGTGTTCTGTACATCATACGGTGTTGTTACAGTCTCTGTTTGGCTGGTTTCTTTACATATGTTGTCTATATAGGTTATGAACAAGATGGAGGACAGGACACAACCTTGTTGTACTCCGGATCTTATGGTGAAAGGTTATGAGTGTCCTCCGTTTGTTCTTACCATGCATTCACCATTGTTATATAAGCTTCTACATAAGCTTGTTGATCTATGTCCATGTATAAAGATTAACGGTGAAAAGAAACCATACTTAAACTAGTCCATTCATTAAACATTGTTTCATTTGCATCTAACTAGTCAATCTTTCACTGAACTCTATCAACTGCTTGTATTTTCAGCACTGAGTATCAACTCATTAGTTATCACATTTTTTTCATAGTAAGTCTTCTTCTTCTTCTTCTGCATTCATCCAGAGTTTTTTTTCCGGATGTGATTGTTGTTGTGCCTATTTACAGCAAAGCTGCGTTCTTGCGCCGTTAGCCCGACACATCTGACTTCTGCGGGCATTTGTTGACCGGGTTAACCATCCCGGATAGTAAGTCTTGTGTTTGCGTTTCATGATTTTAGCCACCATTCCTGAAATGTTACATCTTACTATCCAGAAAAATCCACTGTCTTCTTATCCATATGTGTGACCTTGTTTGTTTATTGATGTTTGTTAACTACCAGTTGCAAAAATAACTCTAAAGATCTTAGACCTTGTCATATATCTTGCTTCCTTTGACAAAGTTTTGAAGAAAACATGTTCTCATTTTCTTTGGCATGTGGATATATAATCTTATCATTCGTGTTCCATGTTTATTTTAGCATGTACTTGGTTATTCAGTTTTTGCCTGTGTTCATAACTATCTCTGAAATTTCATCACTTAAGTCTTATATAATAAAGTTTAGAAGCTCAGTGGAGAAATCAGAATTTACATAAATTTACTTTGAAACAACAAAATAGATTTTAAAAATGTGAATTTAAATAATGAAGATACAATATGTATATTGCACAGTTTTTGCCTAACATATTTCACTATATCGTGTCAAGTGCCTTCTGTAGAAAGAAAATGTTGCATGTCCTTTACAGGAAATTGCGCTCAACCTGAGGTTTATTTTCTAGACAATTTTACGTTCAGTAGTTTGCCATTGCTGTCTGATCGAGAACTCCATGTTTAAGGCTAACTTAATGCCAGTGTTGGGAATGAACCCCCTGCCTCGCCATCAGCACACCAGAAGTTTATGAGCCAGCACTCTTATCATTTCAGCCATGTCGACTTCTACTACATAAATAATTCAACTTATATTATTTTATTAGTGGGAAGAGAGACAGAGGCACACCAAGAGGAATTATGCTGGATGGATTGAGACAGTGGCATGGAGGAATATCATCAGGAGAGTTGATCCAGAACACCAAAGGTCAAGATCTGTGGAGAGACATGAATGCTTACGCCAGTTGGCAAGACAGTTGATGATGATTATATTAAAGCAGCGTAATTAATCCTTTTTGCTGAATTACACAAAACATACTGTCAGGCAGTAGTTTAAAGAGACCATTATGTCTTTTTGTTTACATAATTGTGGTTTAAAGACTTTTATAACACACGCCTCTGCATATCTCAGTAACTTGGTGAACAGCACACTGTTGTTCTCTTTTCACACAGCACACCACTGGTGTGCATGCATGAAGTGAAAAAAATCGCATTTTTATTTTCAGTTCTCAAAACTATATGATGTGAACCAGTCCTTAAAACTCAACAAATATCTCTCTAAATGGGAGGAGAGAGTTGGTGGTGTGAGATCTACTTAAGGACATATCAAAGCTTTATCCATAGATATCCTAAAAATGGTAAAGGTTGTCTCATAGCAGATACTGCCATTGGGGTATGCAAGGTTAAACCTTCATACATTCCAGGCCATACCTATAATGGAGAAGAGTGGCTATTTCTCTTCCTCACCACACTTTCTTCCCGAGAAACATTACCTGGTGACACATACTACTGCTGGGGTGGGAAGTGTTTCTCCTTCACATATTCTAGGCCATGGTATAATAAGATATAGTGATTATACGCTGCTTTAATACCATCATCAAGTGTCTTGCCAGCTGGCGTAGGCTCACCACCTTTCCATTCTCAGACAGTTCAAAGAAAAGTCTCAGAAAGACAGGTAAACATTATTGGGGGCACATACTGCTGTTTGGGTGGGACATGTTAGGCTTTCACATATTCTAGACCACAACATAAAAAGCTTCGGTGGCCAGTTATTAATGACTTAAAACTGACAATATGGCTGTGATCATGAATTGTTGATATGTTGAAACATTGTAAATAAAACATCCGGTATAGTTTTTTTTACAACATTATTATTGTTTTGTAATAAATAGTTTTAAATATAATTGTGCCTTTCTTTTTCTTTGTTTTAATATAATTTGTTTTCTGTTGATCATATATGTTGTCTCTTTTAATATTATATGTTTTCTGTTGATCATATATGTAGTCTCTTTTAATATTAGTTGTTTTTTTGTTGTTGATCATATATGTTATCTGTTTTAATATTATTTGTTTTCCGTTGATCATATATGTTGTCCTGCATGTCCTACATACTGTATTAAATGTGCATATACACACGGTGTGCTTAATGTCTGCTTTTTAACTGGTAATTTGTGAAGAATCTACTTCACAAAAATGGTAACACAAATATCGCTAAGAAAATACATTTCAAAGATGTGTGAAAATAATTTGTCATAGAATTAATGTAATGATAATTGAAGAGCCTTCTTTGTAACAGAAAGTTGTTGACATTTGCCTGTTTTAAGTACGTTAATAGTTCCAAAGTGCTTTGTTTTGTTTATCTATGAGATGTTTGCTGGCAAAAAGGAAACAACATAGATTATCTGCTAATATTTAAAAGCCCTGCACACCTGAAAATCACCACTGTCTCATTGTAGTGTTACCGATTGGCCCAAAAAAGCAAGTATTGTGAAGGATTATTTGGATATGTGTATACTTTTTCATCATCAACATGTTCTGTGCTGATAAGCATGGATGGTCATGGTTCTCCATTTTCCACGGTCACCAGTCTTGAGTCAGGTCTGTTTTTTTTGTCCTGATTATGCCATGTGGTCAAAGCTATCCAGGCATTTAATCGCTTTGTCATCCCTTTACTCTTTTCCCATCAATTTTGCCAGTTGTCTCTTAGTTTTCAAGTGTATTTATTTGTTTATGTATGTTGTTCTGTGCAATATATAATTGTGTTTTAAGAAGCAGATATAATTCATAGATGAAAGTAGTTACAAGGCTAACACTGATGGTGAAGTGTTAGTTCCATGTCATGGAATATTAAGGTGAGGTATCCATTTCTCTTCCTCGCCACCTGCTCAGAAAATACCCACATAATTCTGTAAATTATCTTCTTCTTCTTCTGCGTTCATCCAGATTTTTTTTTCCGGATGTGACTGCGTTGTGCCTGTTTACAGCAGAGCTGTGTTCTTGCGCCGTTAGGCCGACACATCCGACTTCTGCTGGCATTTGTTGACCGGGTTTGACTCTCACTGTTGTGGTGTTATCCCCCATCCTAGCTGGCCCATATAGAACAGCCAAAGACATCCTGGTCAACCCTCAAGGGAAGGCAGGGGCAGACCATGGGCATTCCCCGCCATCCAAGGAGGCTTCCATACTTGCAGAGCCATCACACAGCGCTCTGGTACTGGGCTCACCCAAGGAATCGTCACGTCCTGCACATGGCTGCTTAGCCTCACTTCCGTATATTGGGCCTTCCGTTCACCATAGGCTGTTCCTCCGGAAACCAGAAGAATGCAGTCTGCAGATGACATCCACACAGTGAGCTTTCGATTAAGACTTTCCACATAATGGATTTGCTATCCAAGCAATATTCCATTTCGTGCCACTAGGACACTTTTTCCACCTTTTTATGAAGCCCACACAGTGAGCTTTCGATTCGGACTTTCCACGTAATGGATTTGCTATCCAAGCAATATTCCATTTCATGCCTCTGGGACGCTTTTGTAACCGACATACCTGTGGTATGAAGTGTGGCAGTCTAAATACATCTTCATGCACCTTTAGATGTCAACCTGAATGTAGTTAAAGTAAGCTGTAGTCAACTTGAGCTTGTTGATATCTCCATAGAGCTTGTCCTCAAATGAAGCAGGCGTGGGCCAAAATATCTTTCTCTGTTCTGCATATATTGGGCACTCCTGCAGCAAATGTTTAGCTGTCATTTTACCAGTTCCACAATTACATTCATCGGTATCTCCTATCTTTAGTTTATTGAACAAGTGGTGTTTCAGCCTGTTATGTCCTGTGCGGAGTCTGAAGATTGCTACTTGTTCTCTTCGGTCGAGTTTGTAATATGCATCATCTTTCTGGTGGCCTGGATGCTCTGATTCCCATTTGGTTCTATAAGTGCTTTTTATAAACCTTTTGCCTCATTATAGGTTATGTCTATGTCATGCTGTGGTAATCGTCCACCTCTCTTTGCTAGTCTGTCAGCCTCTTCATTTCCAGGTATACTGCAATGTGATGGGATCCACTGTATTACAACTTTTTTGGATTTCTGGCATAGACCATGGAGTGCTGCTCTTAGGTCAGCTAGTTCTGTGCTGTTTTTGCTCTTCAGTATTGAGACAGCTGACTTTGCATCTGTGAAGATAGCTATTTGGTTCTCTTTATTTTCCATCAAGAGCATTTCTGCTGCAGTTTTCAAAGCCTCTACCTCCGCTTTGAAGTTACTTGAAAATTTTCCAGTTGCCACTGACTGTGTTTTTATCACTCCATTTTTTAAATTAAGGAGAATTCCTCCTCCTCTATTTTTAATTGAATCTTTGGCTGATCCATCTGTATATGCATGGGTCCAATTGCTGCTTGGGTAATGTTCTTGTAAATTATCTGATACCCATTTTATGAGGCTGGGTTGACTCCAGAGACTATTTTAAGTATTTTGGTAGGCACATTAACCCCATACCGTCACTGCTCAGTAAGGCACACTAAACTTTACAGAACAATTTGAAAGATGGTATTTATGACTTTCTAACTAATCAAAAGTTAGGATTAATTTCAAATTTTTACATTCTTCCTGGGCAGAATATGAAAAACTTGGTCCTGTGTTCACGTCAAAAATCCTTTAGTAGTGGGAAATCAAAAAAAGGGCTGAATGGCCGCTCCCTAAGTGGTGTAGTCACCTGCTCTTGTTTTTTTAAAATTCCAACTGCAAAGGGATTTTTAACATGCACAATGGCTTCCATGTTTTTCACCCATGTCTATGAAAGTGAGGCATCGGAGCCACTATCACAGGATCATCATGGAGCATACCATCTTTTTTTCTTTTTTATGGGAAAATCCAAACAGTCATCATCGTGAGACAACCCTGGTCTCCTTTACTCAGTGGGATATACTGCAAACTCTGTATCTAGTCCGCCATTAACATGCAATATGAATGCTGGTCATGCCATCTCTCGTAACTTATTTTACATTATCACTAATTTGTCATTATATGATTCTCAAGTATTTGGAATTTCTTTTTCTGTGCATATAAAAGTAAAGGTAATCCCATGACACATGTTGTCAGTGAAGTGTGAAGTATTAGATCACATCATTATGAGGTGGGGTGGCCAGATCCCTTCTTCGGTGGCCAGCTTCCTTTTTCAGTGGCCTTCCTAGCCAGACAGTTGCCAGTCTGAAAATTATCCAGTACTTTTTTTCCGCTTAGTCGCTTTGAACTGAAGCTTATTCTATACACGTGCTACTACTTCTAGAGACTGGACTGATATTTGTGTGTGGATTTTTTTTTTTTCACGTATCCTTTACAGGACATCGCTGTCAACAGCAGCATCTTTCAGCTGTCTGTTGATTTCTTGGCAAGATTACGCTCAGTAGTTTGCCATTGCTTTCTGAGCGGCCGGCTCAGTTATCCCGCAAGTCACCAGCGGGGGTCGAACCGCTTCCAGCTCTCGTCCACTGCGAGACTCTGCGTGTGGATTAGCATTCTCTAATACCAGCCTCCCTTGCCATCAGGGGAACCCACTCCAACTGCAGAGATGCTTCTAATTTATGTCCTGAAGTCAAGGACGAGAAGTCTTTTTCTGTCAAAGATCTTTTGGCTTGTGGGCTTTCTTGCAATAAAATGTATGCAGGTTGTCCTTTTGTGTCTGTTTGATGATGATGAGGACTCTGGTAACAGACTTTTGTACTGTAGATCTTGCCCAGTTTGGCTGTAGAACCGTCTGTCACTTTAGCCATAAGCAAGATCTGCAACTCTTTCTTCAAATCATCTAATTGCTTGAGGAACTCTTCCTTCTTCTTGCCTCACAGCTCCTTTACTTTGACTTCAGCCATCTTGGTTAGCCAAAAGGCCGGTGATATTTGGTGATCATGATTGCTTTGACTTTAGTTGAATGTTTGACATTAGATCATTCAAAAACATTTTTAATAAACTATTATGTTAAATTTTTACATAAAAGAATCCAGGTATTTATGTAAGTAACAAACATGATTCACGTTTCTTGTCAGCTGTTCAGGAAATTTATTTTAGTAACAAATGTGGTCTTATCTTTTGCACGCACCTCATTGGACAACACAGTAAGTACATCAACCACATGATGCCCTCTCCCAATCAAGAAGGCAATACTGAATCAGAAGAGAAAGATTCTAATTCATCCTCAGGGGAAGTAAGCGTTGTCCTCCGATCATCAAGTCAAGATGGCTACAGTTCTCTGCACTTGCCTCTGCATCGCATGTCAACAACCAACTTGGATAAAAGATCAACTGCCACCACTAAGAGTGCAGTGTCCAACAGGGTGCCCTGTTTCACAGATATTGGCATGTTGGTGAAAAAAGTCAAGAATGTCCGTATTGGGTTCACACCAGAAACTTGTGTTTAATGATATCATAGTCAGATGTTTCTGAGTTTACATTGAACTAATCAGTCACCTCCAACCCACTCTGGGACTTACAAATGACAGTATGCTTGACTTCGGCAATGACGAGTAAACAACATAACCACACAAACAGTCCAAGAGATAAGAAGGAGGAATATCGCTCTGAATGATAGATAAGTGTTATTTAAGCATTCTTTTTAAAGCCTGAATAGTCATGTTTTATTCCCATACATGTAAAGTAATTTAATCTTACTTAAATTGAAATGTGCATATTTAATTATCTACCATGATTCATCATCATCATCATCAACAGGTCAATCAGTCTGAAGACAGGTGTTGAAGTCATCTAATCATATCCCTCCACCATCCCCTAATTTCAGAACTCTCCCCAGCTCAGCATGAGTCTGTGCCCCAACATCCTTGCATGCCTGCATGATGTAGTTTTTCCTTGGATGTCCATATTTCTCTCTTTCCCTCGATCATACCAGCCAGTATTTTTGGTAATAGACCTCTGTATCTGACTTTACGACTACCAAGATAACCTTCATTTTTTAATGATGCTCAATTGTTGATTTTCTCCAGTCTCTTTGAGAATTTGTTCATTTGATCTCTTTTATGTTTAATTTACTCGATGCATCTTGCAATGATACCACATCACGAAAGCTTCCAAGTTCTTTTTATCTCATTTATATAGAGCATATGTTTCAGACCTGTATTGTGTTATGAGCCAGAAATGCGTAGTTATTATTCATTTCCCCAACTCAGTACTGTTGTTACTTCATATTATAAATATGTCTTTCCTTTAGTAGCCTGTTATGGCTACTGCAGTCCTTGATCTTATTTATTATTTCATAATTTGATTAATATATTGTATATCTTCAGGATTTCACTGAATTTTATTTTCATCCACCTGATGAAATAAAATTTTTACCTGAAACAGGCAGTAATTATTTCCCAACTGTTTAAGCTTTTCAGCGTACACCTTTCTCTGTCTTCCTTCACCTATTTTCCCACATAGATCTCATTTCACTGTTCCTTCTCCTCTGTTGTGCCCAATTCATGTCGTGTAATTTCCTTTTGATGAATGTTCTGTTGACATATACAACTGTAAACAGCTTGGCATTGTTCTTCGCAGGCCACGGTATGTATATCCTTCTCTACAACCAGATATTCACTTCCTCCACTTTCTTCATATTTTGTTACTAATTATCCAACATTCACAGTCTTTATCTTTCATTAAGAATTAGGGATTTCCCATATGAAGAAAGGTGCTGCAGTGACTAGCACGCTTGCCTTCTGGCCCAGTGGTTGTGTGTTCAAATCTTCTTTGAGTCAGGAATGTATTTCCAGCATAAAATGGATACCAGGAAATTTTCTGGGATTAAAGATGGCCGGCATGATATTGTCCACCTCACCCATTGAGTCTAAAAATATGGAGGCTACCACCATATACCCCAAATGCCTCTTGAAGTGAAAAGTAAAAAAAAAAAAAACAACGTCTATCGTTAGTTTCATCCTCGTTGTTGTAATGTGTAACCTTTAAAGAAAGTGAATACCATATCTCAAATGCCTTGTCATTTCACTTTGCTGTATTCATTAGTGAATGATCACAACATGCTGATATCTTCTTCTTCTTCTTCGTTCATCCGGAGTTTTTTTTCGGATGTGATTGCGTTGTGCCTGTTTACAGCAGAGCTGCGTTCTTGCGCCGTTAGGCCGACACATCCGACTTCTGCGGGCATTTGTTGACCGGGTTAACCTTCCCGGGGGTTTCTTAGGACGTTTGACTCTCACTGCTGTGGTGTTATCCCCCATCCCAGCTGGTCCATATAGAACAGCCAAAGATCCTGGTCAGCCCTCAAGGGAAGGCAGGGGCAGACCATGGGCATTCCCCGCCATCCAAGGAGGCTTCCATAATTGCAGAGCCGATACATAGCGCTCTGGTACTGGGCTCACCCAAGGAATCGTCACGTCCTGCACATGGCTGCTTAGCCTCACTTCCGTATATTGGGCCTTCCGTTCACCATAGGCTGTTCTTCCGGAAACCAGAAGTATGCAGTCTGCAGATGACATCCACACAGTGAGCTTTCGATTCGGACTTTCCATGTAATGGATTTGCTATCCAAGCAATATTCCATTTCGTGCCACTAGGACACTTTTCCACCTTTTATGAAGTCCACACAGTGGGCTTTAGATACGGACTTTCCACGTAATGGATTTGCTATCCAAGCAATATTCCATTTCATGCCACTAGGACACTTTTCCACCTTTTATGAAGCCCACACAATGGGCTTTTGATTCGGACTTTCCACGTAATGGATTTGCTATCCAAGCAATATTCCATTTCGTGCCACTAGGACACTTTTCCACCTTTTATGAAGCCCACACAGCGAGCTTTCGATTTGGACTTTCCACATAATGGATTTGCTATCCAAGCAATATTCCATTTCATGCCTCTGGGTCTTCATGCACCTTTAAATGTCAACCTGTATGTAGTTAAAGTAAGCTGCGGTCAACTTGAGCTTGTTGATATCTCCATAGAGCTTGTCCTCAAATGAAGCAGGTGTGGGCCAAAATATCTTTCTCTGTTCTGCATACGTTGGGCAATCCTGCAGCAAATGTTTTGCTGTCATTTTTCCAGTTCTACAATTACATTCATCGGTATCTCCTATCTTTAGTTTATTGAACAAGTGGTATTTCAGCCTGTTATGTCCTGTGCGGAGTCTGAAGATTGCTACTTGTTCTCTTCGGTCGAGTTTGTAATATGCATCATCCTTCTGATGGCCTGGATGCTCAGATTCCCATTTGGTTCTATAAGTGCTTTTTATCAACCTCTTTGCCTCATTATAGGTTATGTCTATGTCAGGCTGTGGTAGTCGTCCGCCCTCTTTTGCCAGTCTGTCAGCCTCTTCGTTTCCAGGTATACTGCAATGTGATGGGATCCACTGTATTACAACTTTTTTGGATTTCTGGCATAGACCATGGAGTGCTGCTCTTAGGTCAGTTAGTTCTGTGCTGTTATTGCTCTTGAGTATTGAGACAGCTGACTTTGCATCTGTGAAGATAGCTATTTGCTTCTCTTTATTTTCCTCCATCAGGAGCATTTCTGCTGCAGTTTTCAAAGCCTCTACCTCCGCTTTGAAGTTACTTGAAAATTTTCCAGTTGCCATTGAATGTGTTTTTTTCACTCCATTTTTTAAATTTAGGAGAATTCCTCCTCCTCCATTCTCTATTGAATTTTTGGCTGATCCATCTGTATATGCATGGGTCCAATTCCTGCTTGGGTAATGTTCTTTTATGTAGTTTAGGGTTATTTCTCTTCTTTCGGTTTCATGCTGAGTGTTCTTTTTCTCAATACCAGGAATGTTTTCTATCATCTCAGGCAGTTGCTGCTGTCTCCAAGCTGGGAACTTGTGTGCATTGTGTATGGGCTTGACTGTTGATATGTTAAGTATAGGATCTGCCCTAATCCTTCGTTTTGCAGTTTCTACAAAGTTGCTACGCTTCAGTCTTCCCTTTCCAAAACCATTAAATCTGTTGTACATAGGGTGGTCTGTCAATCTTCTAAATTTTTCTGCTTGTTGCTGGGCTCTGCTATCTCTTCTATCCTGCATTGGTTGTAAACAAGTGATCTTTTCTAGTTCATTAATAGGCGTTGTCTTCAGGCTTCCAGTTATGATTCGCATTCCTTGGTTTTGGACTCTACTTATTTTGTTAAAGTTTGACTTAGCTGCTGTTGCCCAAGCTGCAATGCCATATTCCAGTACTGGCCTCACCCGTCCAGTATATAACTTCTTGAGAACTTTCTCATCTGCTCCCCACGTTGTACCAGCAAGCTTTTTCATGATTGCCATTCTCTGCCTTGCTCTTGTTCGATTTTTCTCAACCTGTGTCTTCCATGTCAGGCGACGATCAAAGGTGACTCCTAGATAGTTTGGATTTTCTTCATGGCGCAATATTTTTCCATTCAATACCAGCTTAGGTTGCTGAGTTTTATTTGAGAGGGAGAACACTGTGCATGTTGTTTTCTCCTCACTTATCTTCACTAGCCATGATTTTGACCAGTCCTCTAGCGCTAATAAAGCTTGCTGTATTCTGCTGTTAGCTGTACTAATATATTCTTCAGATGTTCATATGGTTAGGTCATCTGCAAAGGAGGATGTGTGTACTCTGGCTGGAAAATTTTCTGTGATGTCATTTATATATGCTAGGAATAATGTTGGTGAAAGAACTCCTCCTTGGGGGACACCTTGCTCCAGCAGCATCATTTTGCTTGTTTGTCCTTGTACTTTTGTCCTGGCAGTTCTGTTCTCAAGGTAGTGGCTGATCCATTTATACATTTTTCCACAAACATGCATGTTTTGCAGTTTTACTTTCAGTCCTTCCTTCCATACTTTATCAAATGCTTTTTCTAAATCTATCCAGACTGCTAGTGTGTGCTTTTTCTCTTGGAAGGCATCCTCTATTTCCTGAGCTATATAGGTTATTTGATCTTCAGTGGATCTGTATTTTCTGAATCCTGCTTGGTGTGGTGTTAAGAGTTTGTTTTCTTCCAGATGCCATGTTAGCCTGCCATTGATAATGCGTTCCATTAATTTTCCTACACAGCTAAGTAGACTGATAGGTCGATAGCCATTTGGTTCTTCCAGGTCTTTTCCTTTCTTTGGGACTGGTATTAGTATAGCTTCCTTCCATGCCTGTGGGACTATTCCTCTCTTCCAGCTGTTATTTAGGACTGCTAGTAGTTTCTTCTTTGCCTTGGTGCCTAGTCCTATTAGCATTTCATTTGTGATTCCATCCTTTCCTGGTGATTTCTTCTTTTTTAGGGTATTCATTGCCTGTTCCATTTCTTCCATTGTTAGATTTGCCATCATATATTCTGCTGCTGTCTCTGTATTTCTATGATGTATCTGTTTGTCTTTGATTGCTTTCTTCTGTTCGGTTGTAATATCAATGTGGTTTGCATTTGCATAGTGTTCCATTAGTGCATTTGCAGCCTTTTTGCCTGTAAGCAAGGCATTTCCTTGTTTAATTGTTATTTGTTTGTTTCTAGGTCCTTCATTGTTCATGGCTTTCACTAGTTTCCATAGTTTGTTTCCATCCCTGTCAAAATTCAGGTTTTCTGTTTTTTCCCTCCAACAATCTCTTGTTGTTTGATTTACTGTTCTTTTATATTTTGCTGAGATGGCTTTGAGAGAGATGTTTGCTTCAATTGTTTGTTCTCTCTCTGCTGTCTTCCTGGCATCTTCAACTTTGTCCTCCAAACTTTGTAGTTCTTCAGTCCAGTATGGTTTGTAATTTTTCCTCGCTCCTCTTGGAATGGACTCAGTGGCTGCCTGTATTATCGCTCTGTTTAGACTTTCCACCATTTGCTTTATGTTGCCATATCGTGTATTTATGTTTTCACAATATTTGTCTGTTAGTATGGCAAATCTGTCCCAATCTGCTCGTTTGTAATTCCAGCGGGGCAAGGGCTTTTGCTCCTGTGGAACATACTCCATATTCATTTCAAGCTTGATTGGTCTGTGGTCACTACCTGCTAATTGGTCCAGCACATGGCGATCGATTTTGTGGAGGATGTCTCCTGTGCAGAAAGCTAAGTCTGGAGTAGAAGTGGTAAGCCATCTTCTGGAGTAGAAGCTCGGTGTGTCATCCGCTTTGTTGAGTAGATGGAGATTTGAGTCTATTTCCCAGTCCTCCAATTCATCTCCTCTTTTGTCAGTATCTGGGTATCCCCATCTTTCTGAACGGCTATTAAAGTCTCCGACAATAATGCAGTTTGTGTCAGTTATTTTCATGTTTGAGAGTGTAAGGTCCTTATCTGCTGGGCTATACAGATTGTAGATTCTTATTTTCACGTCCTTTATCATTATATCAACACCTATAATTTCCGTTTGGTTGTTAGAGATCACAGATACTTCGCTGCAAGGTATTGTATTTCGTGTAAGTATTAGAACTCCTCCTTTGTGTCCTTCGCGGTCGAAACGTGTGGCCTGATATCCTCTGACTGAGAATTTGTGATTGGCGTTGAGGTGTGTCTCTTGAATGCATGCCACATCTATTCTATCTTTATGAAGACGCTGTGTTAGGGAGTCTTTCTTCTTGTAAACTCCTTCGGCATTCCACTGTAGTATGTTGAGTGTCCGGGGTATTTGGTCAATAGCTCTTAACCTACTCCTCTGTGCCTTGACTCCACAGCACAGGGGAAGGTGACCACCAGTAGTCATGGGTGGACCCCCTCGAGGCAGGGGGCCCGGCACTATCACCGCCTGATGGGACTTCACGGGATTAGCACCATATCGATTAATTTTGATTTGTGACATCATGAATTAAGTTACGTTGCACTGCTTTGTCAAGCCTGTGGCTCAGTACATCCGATTTCGACAAGCATTTATTCGGGATGCTTTCCCTAGCCTTTGACTGTCCCCAGTCTACCTACAAGGCAGCAGGTTTCACGTTGCACTGCTTTGTCAAGCCTGTGGCTCAGTACATCCGATTTCGACAAGCATGTATTTGGGGTGCTTTCCCTAGCCTTTGACTGTCCCCAGTCTACCTACAAGGCAGCAGGTTTGTGTGTCTCTTCGTCTGGTCCCTCTCCCTTGACCTGTCCGACATGGGTGGCCCTACCAGTAGCTGTGCTACCGTCGGCATAGCTCTTGGGGTCATTGGGACGCACAAGCCCCTCTACCTCGTCACGGTGGACACACAGCAGAGGGGACATGCTGATATTATCTGCTGACAACAAAACAAAGATTTTATGACGAATATTTCAGATTGTGCTGATTGTGTTCTATGTTAAAAATGCCATAAACGTCTGATCTTTTTTCATGTTTACTTGGAGATATGCATTATAGATATGAATAAAACAATCAGTCAAAATAAGTGTTGCATATTTAGATAGATATTGTCAATGGAGCAGCCATCAGTGTCAACAAACAATGCCTGTATAAATACATGTTACCAATGGAACAGACATTACTATGTGTAGATACATACAGCCATTGAAGTGGACATCAGCGTAAATACATAATAGCTTCTGAAATCAAGTTTGTGACCAAGCTTTATGGTTGTAATTAAGAAAAGTTGTGTTGTATATTTCTTCTTCTTCTACGTTCATCCGGAGTGTTTTTGCAGACGTGATTGCATTGTGCCTGTTTACAGCAGAGCTGCGATACTTGCGCCTTTCGGCTGACACATCTGACTTCTGTGGGTGTTGCATATTTTTAAAGTAATGTTAAAGATGTATGTGTTGAATCTAAATATAGTGTTGTAAATATATAATCAGGTATAGTTTTGAAGACCAAGAAAATGTTTCATTCATAAGATCAATCAGTCTATAGACTGGTGTCATCTTCTTCTGCTGCTGCGTTAATCCTGAATATTTGCTGGACACAATTCTGTTGTCTGTTTACAGCAAAGCTGCGATATTTGCACCTTTCAGTCGACACATTTGACTTCTGCAGGTATTTGTTGACCGGGTTAGCTTTCCCAGGTGACTGGTGTCATCTGATTGTGCCCCACCACTGCCTCCAATTCTCAGCACCTCTATAACCCTGTGCTTCTTCACCTTCCTTCCTTCCTTCCTTCCCCTCCCTCCCTCCCTCCCTTCCTTCCTTCCTTCCTTCCCCTCCCTCCCTCCCTTCCTTCCTTCCTTCCTTCCTTCCTTCCTTCTGTGTTTTATCTCCGAGTGGAGCATAGGCCCTCAATCAATTCTTTGGTTGGCTGGATTGTGCAGCTGAAGTATTCTACAGGATGAGGTAGCAAGTACAACACCAACCCTCCTTTGTTGCCTCTGTTGACATGCATGGCAGGTTACAGTGTTGCTCATCTTTGCTTCCATAAATGTCCCTGGTCAGACACGGGCAGTAACTCTTTAGCTCATCACTAGTAGTTTCCCCAACATACCTTGCATGCTTGTGTGATGTAGTTGATCCTAGAATGTCCTCTTTCTCTTGTTTTCTCGATCTTGCCCTTCAGTATTTTCAGTAAAAGACACTTCATGTCTCTGATTTATCTCTGAAGTTGGAATGGGTTCGCCTGATGGCGAGGGACACTGTTAATAGGGAAAGCTAATCCACATGCAACATTCAGTCCATCACTACTATAAATAGTGTGTATGGACTACACTTGAGTTCAAAGCGAGCGAGAACAAAACACAAATAAAAATATCTCTGATTGGGCCAGTCTATGATAACCTTCTTTTCTGTGTCATGTTCAGTAGTTGTCTATTTTCTGCAACTTGTCAGAATTTGTTCATATGATCTCTTTTATGTCCAGCACCACATCCAAAAGCTTCCAAGTTCTGTTCATTTCTTGTGTCTATATTTCATGTATCTGAACCAAATAGTGCCATGGGCCAGAGATGTCTCTATATACTTCTGCAGTTCAGTATGAATTGTTAATTGATTGTGTGTATGTGAGGATGGATGGATGGAGGTGTGTGTGGAGAGAAAGAAAATGATCTGCATAATGTTTATAGTTGTACAGGTATGTGCTATACATTAGTCCTTATCTTTACTTTTTGGACATCAGCAATTTAAGGAAATGCCAAAATGATACTAAGATCTTAAGAACAAATTTACAATAATAATGTTGATCCAAGAATACTTCTGTAAACTTGCACCGTGTAATACATATAAATTTAATTTGCATGTGATGCCAAGCTAGACAGAACGTGAACGAACAAATTAGGAAGATCTTGGGAGCATCTGATGAGATGTGGTTCCTGTGACGAATATTGTTCTTGGACTACCAAAGTAACTAGCTATAGTCACCTAGAAGAAGCTAATAAAAGCAGAACATTACATACAACCATAAGAAAGAAGAAAATGTTCTGTGATCATATAATGAGAAGAGAGATATTCAACAATATTGTAATGACTGGACAGATTAGTGGGAGAAGAAGCAGAGGTATACTGAGAGAAACTATGCTGGATGCCCTGAGAGGAACGAGCAAACTTTATTTTCAAAAGGTTAAGAATTGGGTATGCAGACCTGCCTGCCATTCTGCTCTTAACACTCTGCTCTCATTTATTATTTCATTTATACATCACTTATGAAGCTAATCTAAGACAACAGTAGAAACAATATGCATTAAACACATGGAAAACATGTAATAATTAATGACTCGCTAAAACTATTGTTTGACATGTCAATTATGAGTAGCTAAGATAGATGTAACGTACAACAGGTAGATAAATGTTTATTGTGCTAGTTTTCCT
Organism: Cepaea nemoralis; assembly: GCA_014155875.1. NCBI lineage: Eukaryota > Metazoa > Mollusca > Gastropoda > Stylommatophora > Helicidae > Cepaea > Cepaea nemoralis. Next base: position 42,476 of record JACEFZ010016317.1, read on the forward strand.
TTGAGATGGTTATTATGTTTGTGACATGGAGGAATATAATCAACATAATTCATCTGAAGCACCAAGGATTGAGATCTATGGAGAGACATGGAAGCCTATGCCAATTTGCAGGGCGATGATGACCAAGCCAAACAACAAGTTATAGCTTCAGCATTGTTGTATAAAATCAGTATTATTAATATTTGCATATCGTAAATGTTTGATGTATTTTTCCAAGTACAGGTGTGTACATTATATTGTCCATGAGATTAATGTTATAATGTCAGAGGTGCATTCATTTTGATGCGATTTATTATTACTTAACTGTTAATTCATGGCTTTCAATTAAATGAGGCACAACCAAATGCCTAACTTAAATGTGTGTAAGCAAATGTTGACTTAAATAGGGCACAACCTGTATTTGATTGAAATAGGGAACAACCAATCATCTATATGAAAAATGGATCAACCATTTATTGATTTAAATGGTACACATCCAGGTACTTAATTGAAATATGGTCACAGATTGCTATCTTGTTTACATGAAGTCACAAATAGTTGCCTGTTTTCAATGACACAAGCATTTGTTTAATGCAAATATATAAGGACATAGTTCCTGGAAGAAGAGTCTGGGGTCAACCAATATGATAACGGACAATTACACTAAAGTCACCTTGACATGAAAGTGCATCAGGCAGTAGAGCTGATGAATGATCAAGACTCATTTTACCAGGCGGTGATGAGAGATGTTCTGCAAAGGACACGCTGCAGTTTGAAATAAAGGCACAAATTGTTGCTTAGTTCACATGGGAAACAACTCGTTGCCTATGTTAAATTGGAAACAACCAGCTGCCTAATTTACAAGGAAAACGACCAGTTGGCTAATTTAAATTTGAAATGACCAGTTGTCTTATTTTTATTTTAAAAGGATACAGCCATTTGCCATTCTAGCTCCCTGATTTAAGCAGGCAGAACTGATTCAGCTTGTTAAGCTTCCTGATAGCCATGTATTTTCTTGTTAATTGACCATACTTACATGGAATACCTCACATATTCATGGCCTTTGATTGCTTTTTTTTTATTTTTTTTATTTGACAAACACAATCATTTATGAGCTGTTAATGACTGTTTATGTTGTTATGTAGATATGTCATTTTGTGGAGTTTTTTACAATTTTTTAAAAATTAAGATTTGCTTTGAAGTTCTCTTTGAGTGCAATCAACAAAATGTATTTTTCCAGTTGTATCTTCTTCTTCTTTGCGTTCACCCGGAGTGATTTTTTCAGATGTGATTGCGGTGTGTCTGGTTAGGCACCCTCGGGTCGAAACCCTCAGGCCAACACATCCGACTTTTAGCGTGCATTTTTGGCCAGGTTAGCAATCCTGGGAGACTCTCACTTTTGTGGTACCGTCCACATCTCAGCTGGTCTAGTTGGAACATCGAAGACTACACGGGCATCCCTCAAGTTTAAGGCAGGACAGTCCATAGCATTTTCCGCCATCCTGGGTGTTTCCATAATTGCAGAGCCGGCACATAACGCTCTGGTGCTGGGTTTACCGAGGGAATCGTCACGTCCTGCTCATGGCTGTTTTAATTCCTCACTTCAATATATTGGGCATTTCGCTCGCCCTGGGCTGTTCCTGCACAAACCAGTCAGCTCTGAGGTTGGTTTCCACTAAGCGAGTTTTCGGACATGTGCTTGTCCCTGTACCCATCAGAGCTGTTCCAGGCACGGCGGACATTCGGAAAACTACCTAGTCAGAGCTGTTCCGAACAAGAGCGGCATTCGGAAACTAGGTAGTCAGAGCTGTTCCTAGCACGGGAGACATTCGGACGAGACATTTCACTCGGACGTACATGCGTAGTGTCAATTTTTAGTTGCCACCCGTAGGACGACACTTCCGACTTCCGGCGGGCCTTTTTTAGTAGGTTTAACCTTCCTCTGGTTTCGAGACAACGTTAGGACTGTTTGTAATGTCACCCACGATCATCAGCTGGTTCAAGATAGGCCGATCAACGCATATAGTGGTCTGCCTCAGGGAAGGCAGGGGCACGACCATATGGGCATTATCTCGCTATCCAAGGAGGCTTCCTATATTGCAGAAGCCGGCACATATTGCTCTGAGACTGGGCTCACCCAAGGAGTTTCCACGTCCTGCTCATGGCTGCTTTAGTTCCTCACTTCCATGTGTTGGCATCCCACTTGCCACTGATCGCTCACTCACACACCAGGGGCTGTCAGACTGCGAGTGACATCCACTCGGAAGCTTATTGCTTGTGACTTCAGACCACGCAATAGGTTCGCCTCGCCGTGCGTTCCACTTCGCGTTGATGAGACATTCTTCACTTTTGTCTACACTCTCTATGAGTTAGATACAGAAGTTTCCGTAACCCCTTCGACTGGGGCACTTTCTGACTTTTTTGTACTCGCTCACGAGGTAGGATACATGGCTGCCGGCTCAGCACCTTACCTTCGTGCAGCAGGAACGGGAAACGGCTAGGCCACCTTCATCAGGGAAACTCTCATATCCCCCAGCTGGGAGCCTTCGAACATGTATCAGACCTGAGCATGTAGCTTGCTCAGTATCATGTTTCTATTTTCCGGTAGACGGGTATCAGCCTGGCTCTAAGATCCGAGGGTTTGTGGCTTAGAGGACGTTTCAGCCACAGCCCTCGACAGGGAGCCTTAAGAGATTTGTCCGGACCAAGAAATTCTGCCTTTGTGCACCTCATTTAAATTTTGACTGCTATCCTCAGTCTATGCCTGCAGAGCAGCAGGTTGTGTCTCTCTTAGTCTGGTCCCTATCCCATAAGCTGTCCGATATGTAATTTTTCACCCATCGGCAAGCAAACGGGGTCTATGGGACACGCAAGCTCCCCCACCACGTCAAGGTGGAGACACATCGGGGGAGTTCCAGTTGTATTATTGCTTACATTGGTATTCTGCAAAATATAACTTTCATTATTTCTATTCACGGAAATGATCAAATGCAGAGCTGTGGACTTCTGAATCCTGTGGTCAAATATACTGGTTTCAATTAATAATTTAAACTAGTCGACTTATGAACAGTCGAACATTGAGAGTCATTTTTGGAAGTCCACACTATCAACACAACAGCCAAATTCTTTCCAAACTGACGAGAAAATATCTTACCAATCTACAGAAATGTATAAGTTATATTGTTTTCCAGAATTATTATTCAAAATTACCCAACAGCATCAGGATGTGGCAATATAAAAAAATTTCAAAGCAGTGTTTTTGTGTTGTAAAGTTGAACAAGGAATCACAATATTGAGTAGTTCAGTAACTATGTGAGATATATATTTCAGCCAAAAATAAAAGGATTAAGGATTAATTTGTTCACTTCACTTAACTCTACAGTATGCATGCACCCGAAAAGATACAGCGAAATATGCTAGGCAATACTTTGTATAACCTAGTGTTTGTTTCTTTGTTCATCTATCTTCAAAAGTGTTGGCTGAATAGCATATTGAAGTTGTGTATTTTATTTGTAATAAACTTGAATATAATTGTTTTCCAGGATATAAAATTGAATTTCTTTTTTAGTCAACTATTTAGTAAAAATTCATTTTCTTCTTCATTTGATTTCAATGCAACTGAAGGCTCCCATCGCCAGGAAATAATCACAAATACTAAAACTAGTTTAAATCATAATAAGCAAAGGGATGTAAGTAAATCAAAAAAGCAAATTATTCAGTTATCTACCTTATCGTGATGAATGACTGTTGTGATTGTTACCCTATTATTCGCTACTTCCCCCTCCCCCCTTTCTCTCTCTCTCTCTCTCTCTCTCTCTCTCTCTCTCTCTCTCTCTCTCTCTCTCTCTCTCTCTCTCTCCACACACCACACACATGCGCGTGCGTTAACATTTTATTATGTATCCAAAGCATTTAATTTTTCTGTGATACAATGTGCCATTGAATTCTTTCTGTCCCAGCAACTGTTAAGTAAAATAATAACTGGTATCATGTTCAGAATTAAGATAAGTAATAAACATAAATAACGACAATCTGCTGGAGCAATTTTCTGGAGCAGACGTAGTTAAAAGTAATAGCTTGATCTAGCCTATGCCACCATCCGAATGACCCAGGGACCTCGAATTCATGGGGCGGCTCTTGTCACCCTGTCAAAAAAAAAAACAAAAAACAAAAACACTAAGTGAGTTAATATAACAGCTAACTGGGACATATATAGTTGAGTTACCTGCTATACATACAAACAAATCATGTTAAGCAAATGTAAACATTTTACTGTTTATTTACTACAGTGATAGATGTCATCTCACTGACATTTTTTAAAGGAAAGGGTAAAGGCATTCAGTGTCCATAGCATAGGAAATTTCGCATGATACAGCCTTTATAATTTATCTTTGTTTCGTATAAATTTACATTTAAGGTATGATAACCTTAGATTATAACTAAACTTTCTGCTTCATTGAAATTACATTCAAGGCATAATATAGTCATTATAACATATCTGGTACGGTTTCAAAGGAAACAACCCTTTAAGACATGATATAGTCAATATAACGTATTTTCCTCAATTTCGTAGGAAACAACTCTTGAGGCATGATATAGTCATAACTTATCTGTATCAGTATCATATAAATTCTCAAGATACCTTATTTCATAATTGTATGGTTTTGTATTTTCACCAGTTCCGTGGCGAAGGTGTTACGGTCGCAGTTCGTAATCATGCATACCCTCGTTAGAAACGCAGCTGCGGGAGATTTGGCAGCAGACCACCTTGCGTTGGTATTTTACGAAATGGTATGGGTGCCGGTCGTTCAGAAAGCAATGACAAACTACTGAACGTAAAACTTGCCAAGAGATCACAACAGCAAAAAATATCGATGTTGACTGCGACGTCCTGTAAAGGATATGCAACTTTTTTTGCTTGTTCCAGATCTGATTTGTTCTTACTACGTGATGAGATCTTGTGGGTGAAAGCGTGTCAATATTTTGTGCAAATGAAACTGTTATATAGTGCTCGTCCATAGTTCATGTTTGATTATTCCACAATATAACGATTTCTTTTTATGTTTGATTAATATTAAAAGTGATACAATCAGCTAGTGTGTATCTATTGTGAAATTGTAACTATTGTAAATTTATAGATGACTAGCTGACCCGGCCCGGCTTCGCCCAGGCCCTGGCGGGGATCTATCTATCTATCTATCTATCTATCTATCTATATATCTATCTATCTATCTATCTATCTATCTATCTATCTATCTATCTATCTATCTATCTATCTATCTATCTATCTATCTGTCTGTCTGTCTGTCTGTCTGTCTGACGACACGGCCGTCTGTCTGTCTGCCTGTCTGCCTGCCCATCCGTCCGTCTCTCCCTCCGTCTATCCCATTCTCTCTATCTATCGGGTCAGATCTATCTATCTATCTATCTATCTATCTATCTATCTATAGCCAGGGGACTTAACCTAAGATATAGTAATGCTACTAAAAGTTATGTCCCTTTATATATTTTTTCTTATGTTAAGTCATGTAATTTAAATATTAAATTTTAGTAAGTAAATAGCTGAATGTACACTAAAAAACTATGACAGTTGGTTGCACAGGAATGAAAAGAAAACGTAGAAAATTTGGTACTTCAATTTTAATTCACCGCAACAAAGAAGAATCCCTTCGAGCCTCATTTGCATCGGTCCGGCAATCATTTTGCGGTTTAGTGTTCGGTAGACTGCTAGACCGATTAATGGATGTTTTTAAGTTTTTGGGCCCGTATGGCCCTCACTGTCTATCTGTTTATCTATTTTTATCTATTCGGTCATGCCGACATTCTCTGTCGATTTTAAAACGAAAACAAATCCAGAATCCTTCACTTACTCATTACGTCTATTACCTGCGTGAGTCTATTGTCAAGAGTTATCCTGTGCTACCTGGTACACATCGCTTCATTGTCCCATCTGCCGACTGTCATTACTGTTCCCTGGTGTGATGAGGATGGATTGTTTCATCCACATACACAATATCATAATTGTCTTTACCCATTTATCTGACTTCATGTAAATGCTTTGCCTCATATGACGGCTTTATGCAGCTTCTCACGGAGAGTATTTTCACGCCCGCATACTTTCGAAATGTGAAATCTTACTTCCTGATTATTTTCCGCAACGTACGTTTTTCTCTGAGAAATCTTCAATTTTCTTAGTGTCATGGTTTCTTTAGAATACAACATTCTCGAAATGTATATTTATATCACAAGCCAAAGATGCAAACAAACAAACAAAATGAAATTATTTTTTTTTGGGAGGGGGAAGGGGGTATTCAACTTACCTTTGTTATTGAAGGTTAGAAAGAGATGAGTTATAAGAGACATCTCTGATAGATCGAACCAATATACATAGCACGAAGTTATACAGCTTTACACTACTTTACAGAGTACAATTACGGAAAACCCAGGACGGTGCGGTGTATAGCCTCCATCAGTAGACAAATACACAAAACACGACATATAAGGGGGGGGGGGTGGGGGGGGGGGGGTAGACAATACAGTGACTACATTATGGCATCAGTGTAATCACTGTAGTGACTTCCCGTGTTTATATGTTGTATTATGTGTATTTGTTTGCTGATGGAGGCTAGTCGCCGCAACGTCCTGTGTTTTCCGTAACTGTATTCTGTAAAGCTGCATTACTTGGTGTTATTGTATATTGTTTAGATTTCCACAGCTTTATCGCAGTTCCACCAATGTTATTCTGATATATCGAATTGAAGCGTGGACAATTAGGGAGAAATTAATTTTCGGTTTCTGATACGCTGATCGTTTGAAGATGGCAGACAACACGTCGGGCAGATAAAACGTTTAATGAAAACGTCGTGGCTCTAACCAATCAACGAAGAGAACTATTCGCTCTTATCAGAAACTGGCAATATGAATTCTTATGACTTGTCAACAGCAAGGATAAACTAGAAAATATCGTAACAACGGGGCCTGAGGACTTCTTTTAAGAAACGTCTTGATTGGAAATGATTGGCGACACCCGTAATCTGAATCATGTGTTGTGGGCGAACAATAACATCCACCATACAAAACAAGTAACAAGGTGCTTTTGCTTTAGGGATACCAGAGAAGGGACTTTCTAATTGGTAGTTTATAAATTAACATTGTCTGTCGTAGGCTCATGCTACTTTAAATCTGGCGGAGTTGTACGTTAAGGTATAAATGCGTGGGTGTAAATTAGTTTAATAAGGAACACTACCGGGTAGACAGATTTACATCAACAATTCTTATAGAGAGGTTAATGGAACAAATGTATTTGATATAAGAAAGTAATAAGAATATTATCCCTGGTTGACCAAGAAACATCTGATGGTGCATGCGTTTCGAACTGAGAGAGTTAATGAAATAGGTATCACATCGAGATTATGTGATGTTGCTGTTTAATGATTTTGTTCAAACAACTTACATTACAAACTGACGAATTTTATTTTAATGGCCATGTTGGCCATGCATTTCCTTGCATTTAACTAAATCAATAGAGCAGTACAACACAGAAAGCGTTTCAACCGAGAAAAATCAATATTTGTGATTGAAATCTGACGTGTTCAAGATGATGAGATGGGGAGAACAGTAACAAAGAACTAGAACGGCGAGGAGGAACAAACAGGACGTAGAAGACAGGGGGAGGAACCGGTAGAATCTTGTCGGCTAGTTAATCTCAAAAACTTGTGAAATTCGATTCGTTGAGCAGTTTCAATAGCTCTTTCTAAAGAATGGAGTCTTTTTCTCAGATTCGTCACTCATAATTGAGCGAAGACTTCCTGCTGTGCCATTCCCCGGGACGACTGGTTGACTAGCCCGGGGGCCCACTGGGCATGATAATGACTGAATCACATACAAGTTCACCGGGCTTTGCTTTAAGCTTGCGTTCTTCCAGTTCAGCTCACACTGCCAGGCTTGTCATCCCCTGTCATGTCTCAGTACGCATTTGTCAGGACTCAGATTTTCTGTTACATTAAGTCCCCGCTGGTCTCAACAATTGGCTCTCTGTTGATAGTATTTGCTTGGCTATCTCCAGCGTAGGAAGTCTACGTGTGGCCAAAGTAAAACCGCGTTCGCTCTTAAACTTCCGGTTCGCTGAGGGCGGAATAAGAGGTTTCATCCTTACGCAGGCTAGTTGGGCTTCAACATTTTCTCCTTCAGAAAACAATGACAAACTACTGAACGCAAAATAGAAATCAGTCAATATTTAAATTTCAAATCCCGATACTAACTTTTAACAAAATTATAAAGCACAGTGCTGAATAGTGAAATATCTACCTAAATTTCTGGCAGGCCGAATATGAAAGTTGTAATAACATCATTCTTTGCTAGAGACGCAAGGACATATTCACAACGCATATTACACTGCTTAGAACAGAAAGTGTACAAAACTAATACATATTTATCTGTTTTTAATACATATTTATATATTTCAGTGCTTAGATTAATGACTGCTTAGCTATTTTCTCTAATTTAATTACTCGTTTTTCCTCTCTAGATTGTTATATCTAATAGCTGTGGAAATGTGGTTTCTGAGAAAAATGCAAAGACTATCATGGACAGACAGGAAAACCAATGAAAAGTCCTACAAGAAACAAATGAAAGCCGTAAACTGAGAGAAATTAGACGTAGACAGTCACAATTTTGGTCACGTTATGAGAAGACATAAATTGGAGAATTTGGTGACAGTTGGCAAGATTGAGGGAAGGCAGAGAAGTAAATACATGTACATGGATAGCGTAGTCACGTGCTATGATCGAGACAAGAACACTGAGCTGATCCACGACTCTGGTGATCGTGTGAGGTGGCGAAACATGAATGCCCACGCACATCGGCATGACACATGATCGTGAACTTTGAACTCAAGCGTAGTCCATACTACTTCTAGCAATTATGAGACCTATGGTGCTATCTCAATGGTTTGATGCGAATTATGTCCGTATTCCATAGTTGTTTGGTTCATGTGTATGATAGATACGACCAATGAAGACACTTTAGAAAAAAAGGGAGTGTCTAGTTGGTCGTACGTCGAAGTACACTTATTCCTGCAGCGAGGCGCCGTCGTCATTTGGAGGCGACAGGTTCGATCCCGGTCGGTAACTATTATAGCTTTCAAATTTTATGTTGTCTAGTGCGTCTTCTAATCTCTATTTCCTTCTTCTTCTGTGAGCGCCAAATAATACTATATGTGTCTATTTATGTACTTCTAGCAAGTTGCTTATGGGTTAGCTTTCCATATTATTAGAGTTCCTCGCCATCAGGAGACTTATGGGGTACTTGTAATTTACGTCCCCAAGTCAAGGACGAAACATCAACATTAAATATATATATATAATCAGTCCAAATGATCGGTGTAGGAGTCCAACCCGCTACCCTCGGCATCATAAGTACTCGACACCAGCGCACCGGCGGTTTAAGCGCGATTGCTCTTAACCATTCGTCTATGCTGACCTCTAATTACTCGTTTTGACGCCTATTGACCGAACAAAACTAGAATCAATCGGACATGAGTCATGAACCAGAAAACCTGCCTGGACTCCCAACGCGTTGTGTCCGTGTCTGCCGTCTCCAGAGTTCCCTATTAAGAATGCTCTTACATTTGATTATGTCAGACGGCAGCACCTGCTCGTCTTCTGAGACATGTTACCGGAAATGTGCTCCGACAACCCAGGCTGCCGCCCAGCATGACGAATATGGTCACACGACATCGTTGCTGCCTGCACCCCAGGGCGCCAATTAGAAGTACCGCCAGGGATTCTGTCGGGAGAATGGTTTTGCATGCATTTAACATGGGTGAAAATAAGGTTGGTGAGGGGAGGGGGAGAGAACGAGACAGCGAGAGAGAGAGAGAGAGAGATTTAATGAGAATTCCTGGATGCAGTGCATCATTTGAAGTTCGCACACTCAACTCGGGGAGAAAATCATTTAGTTCGACAATCATCAACTTTACCGTAGTCCATACACGTGCTACCACTTCTAGTGCATTGGACTGAGTTTATTGATGTAAACCTCGGGGAGCAAAGATAGCGTAGTGGCTAGACGTTCACCGTCGGCTCGGTGGTCTTGGGTTCGATCAATGTCGGAGCCGATTTGCATTTTTTTATGGATTCCAGAAAAATGTGGGACGGACGGCGCGAAATTGACCGACGTGGTACTAGCGTAGTGTTGATGGGTCTATACAAATATGGGTCTAGCACCGTATGTCCAATGTGCCTTAAGACGTGCGAAAGAGGTCTTTACTTGTGTGTGTGTGTGCGTGCGTGCGTGTGTGCCTGGGCTGGATTAAGAGATCATGTGTTGTCGATGCAACATGATCCCTTCTCAGCATGCCTTGTTTTATCCAGAGGAAAGGATGACTAGTACGTCTGGAACAAGGTAGGCTGCAGATGCTGCCGGCTCAGCATCGCACCTCCATGCAGCAGAAGGTGAATAACTGCCAGGCCCTCACATCCGGGGTATTTGACTTGAAGGCGTTCAGCCATACCCCTCAGCTGAGAGCCCCCCCCCCCCCACACACGCACGCACGCGCACACACACACACACACACACACACACACATATACAGCACAGAAACTCTTCGGTGGTTTTTGAAGATGGGGGCGCGTAGGATGCCCCGAGTGCTGCAGTGATGTGAATTCATACGCAGTATTCCAACTTCGGGGGGAATTTTAATCTGCTGAACGTGCACAGTTACCATCCCAGTGTTTTTCGCCTTTGTCCCGCAAAAAAAAAAGTTTGACCCGACCCACTACCCTAGGAGTACCGGTAAGTACAGCAACCTTTCCCTATTTTGTAAAAGTCGACACCATCGTCATCATGAATCCTTCCAAATCTGCTCCCCTTTAGGTGGACGTCGGGATCAGTGGCGAAGGGGTTAAGGACGCAAGTTCACCGAGTTCGAAACACAGATGTTGCCGATTTGCCAGCAGATTGCCGTACGTTAATTTTATGAAGTGGTATGGGTGCCAGTTGTTCAGAAAGCAATGGCAAACTACTGAACGTAAACTTGCCCGGGAATCACGAACAGCCAAAAATGCTGGGATTGATTGATACGTCCTGTAAAGGATATGCAACTAATTTACCACTAAGCCACACCGTCAAGTTTGAATTCTTATAACCCAAATAATGACGTTGTGTCTCCGGTTAAGAACATTATGTGCAACATTTCCATGTCTCCTGAAGTGCGAAAAGAGTTTTAGGAGATGACAAACTACCCATAATACTGTATGCAGGTGAATCAAGGGCCTTGAATGCAGGAAAAAGATAGAAACTAATGCCTGAAGAGGTGTAGTTTCTCCGTGGAATGCAAAGAATATAATGCACAACCAAATAGATAAATATCCAAGCAATGCAAGAGGCCAGTATAGAAAGTTAATTGCCGGCATCAGGAGAAGATAGTCGTGATTTTTAGGTCACACTATATAAGAATAGAACGTCTCGAAAACGTGAGACAACCGTAAGATTGAAGATGTGAAAGACAGATGTCGACAGACGAAGAAATAATGGATAAATCACACAGTGACACCAAAGATGAACATCGATGGAACTTATAAGAACACAGAGTACAGATGATTATGGAGGCAGACGCCTCTCGTGGCACATAATGATGATGATAGTCTGAATGATTATGTGATTGATTTTTACTGCCTGCCTATGACTGTTATATCACGAGCTGATGATTCTTCATCTTCTAATAATCCGTGCCGCGTGACGTTGGTGACAGAGTCTGGCTACATTGTGTTTCTGTTGCTGCCAATCATTTCTGATATCCACGTTCCTCAACGCCATGACTCAAACTGTCCAAAAGCTTCTCCCATGGTCTCCCCTGCCTCTCTTCCCCTCCAACCTTTCCGTTGCGACGACATAGTCCAGCTTTCCTCTACTCATGACATGCCAAAAATGTGGACAGCCTTTCTCTGATGAGAGTTACCAGTTCTCGTTTTGAGTTAACTTCTTTCAAGATGTCTACTGATTATTACCTCGAAACCAACAATTGCTTGAACATCATGGAATGATATTATAAAACTTATTGTCACTATAAACTTTTAGATAACATCTTAAGCGCATCTGCAAAATGCCTCATTTATCATGGCATTAACATCACATAGATTATAAAGGACAGTTAGTTAGTTGGTTGGTTGGTTAGTTAGTTAGTTAGTTAGTTAGTTAGTTAGTTAGTTAGTTAGTCGCGGTTCCAATTTCACGGCAGCGAGTCGTCCCCATTATGCTCCGTTCCTGTGCCAGTAAATATAACACGATATGCTCCTCACTGTCCTATGTGAAAAGTGGAATAGACAGGAGTCTCGACAAGCCAACAACCCGCACAGGTACAAAGTGTATAATGCCGCCGTCAGAATGCCAACTCAAAAGTCCTCCACGGAAAATACAGTTCATCGTCGATGGAAGCGGCAGTCACTAGAAAACCAGCAGCCACACATTACTGCATTAAAAATCGAGAGGATCGACTTCATTGTCATTATTCACCATCCTTTCGTTTGCCCAATGAATCTCCAAAGAACGGATACTCTATGTATACCATTCTGTGGTTGTATCATTGTGACTTATTCAGCGCCAACTTCTTTTCTCCACATTTGTATTCACTGAAATCTGTCCGAGTTATTAATCATCATGTCATATCATGTTGGTCCTTTTATTATGCGCAGGCACCAGTTAATAAATATTTGTACTTTATTAGTAATTGTTTTGTTGGTCTTTATACTTCTGATTCGTCATTATTTATTTAACGTTAGAGTTAAATATTTTAAGTTTGTTACCAGGTTAATTTCTGTTGAGTTTAATAAATTCTTTAGTGCTATGGCACTTTTTGCATTGTATTATTCTTATTGTAATATTCTATCTGTTCTCCCATCTGTGTCTACATTGTTGCCTACACAGGTATATGTTCCCACTCTTCACATTACATTCCCGCCTTTACTTCTAAGGACATTTCTTGGACCCATTTAAGGCTGGATCAACCTGGGAGAGAGTTTCAAGTAAAAATCATCACCACCTCGAAGTGGACTCAAACACACGACCACCGAGTCGGCAGACAAGCGTGCTAGCCATTCAGCTACTTCTACTCCCTCGATGATTTTAACCATGCCATTACTTTTACCTTCACCTCGCCCTCACTGAAGGTATGCGCCACCCCGAACTAACACAGTCTACAATAATAATGTATTCACTTTGCAATTGTTGACACGGGAATCCGTGTATCACCATTACAATCTAGGCAACATCTGTCACTGGCACCGCTATCAAAGACAGCCAGTGATACTATCACATGCTACATTCCTCCACGAGCAACACGACGATAATCTGCCCCGACGTTCACATGGTAACACATTGTTTATTTCCTGCCACCAATGATTATCTGGGAGCCTAGCTATCGTGGTGGCTAGATGCTCGCCTGCCGGTCCCGTGGTCATAGGTTCGATCCGTATCCAGGCGGATTGAATTTGTAAAGTAGACCTGGGCTCCCAGGCCGACTAGCCTAAATATAGTTGCCAGGTAATGTCTTGGGGAGTAAATACGACCGGCGTCATGCTGGGCAAATCATCCACCAAGTGCCCAGTCGTCTATAAAATGTGGGACTAGCACCTAACGCCCAATGCGCCTTACAGCCTGTAAAAGGATCTTTACTTACGTACTATGTATTATTTAGGAGATGTGGACACAAACTGATTCCCGTATTTGCATACTGGTGATCTTGGTTCAGCTTACAGCCAGCAGTGGCAGGAATGTTTCCCCACCAGCACAGCTCCGAGGTGGACTCAGCCCTTTGAGTACATGATAATTTTCAGAATGTCCCGGAATTTACCCGGGAAGGAAAAGCAGCGAGAATGGAAACTTGCAATACTACCTAATTATGCAGAGACAGAATATGTATTGACAATCCATACTCCGCGAACAGCAGTGTCATAGTGGTTAGTGCTCTTGCCTGCCTGACAGTGGTCCGGGTTCATTCCGCAGCGGAGGCAGATTATTTTTTCTAGATGATGGTCCGAGGTCGACACATGGGTTTTTATTAATGTTGCTTGTCTTGTGCAGGACATCGCCACCAACACAACATTGATTTTTTTTAGGGAATTGTACGTTCAGTAGCTTGTAATTGTACGTTCAGTAGTTTGCAAATGTGCGTTCAGTAGTTTGCAATTGTGCGTTCAATAGCTTACAATTGTACGTTCAGTAGTTTACAATTGTGCGTTCAGTAGCTTACAATTGCTTTCTGGACGAGAACAACGTGTAAGTACACGTTAATACCAGTGTAGGGAATGAACCGCCTACCTCGCTTCTTCTTCTTCAGCGTTCCGAGCCATTAAGGTTCTTTGCTGCAGATACAAGCCGTCTCCATTCGTCTCTCTGGTTGACCTTCTCTTGCCAGTCGTTTATTCCAAGTGCTTGCTCCCAGTTTGGGAGTATGCAATGGCAATCCTGACTCTCAGCCATAAGCAGATAGAAAGGATGGAAAGGATACAGAATGAAGCTATGCGCATTATTCTTGGATGTACAAGAGATACAGCATGCAGGGCGATGCGCTACCTTCTTGATTTTCCAACCATTGAAGAGAGAATACAAGTTTGCAGGGCACGTGCCTACCTCAGAATTAACGCAAACACACAACATCCACTGCATAGTGAAATTAGGAAGGTGAAGGGCAGCAGGTTAAAAAGAGGACGGTCGTGGATGGGTCAAGCCGAAGACATTCTTCAACAGGTGTGTTCACTTGAGGACTTAGAACCTGGCGAGGAGTGGGTGCAAGTGCCAACAGGACTTCTGCACATCCTTTTCAGTTTGCATCCAACTAGATAGAAAATGCAGACAAGAAAATCCGGCTGCTGTTGAGGCTGAAGTACAAGCGTTGATTTTCGAGAATTCGCTAGACGGTGACGCGGTCATCTAAACAGATGGGTCGGTCGTCCGACATGTGAGAAGCTCATGGGCCTTTACAGCTCGGGCCGGAGGGAGAATTGTGAAGGAGGACTCTGGTGCTTTCACTGAAACCACAAGTAGCCTGACCATGGAAGTCATGGCAGTAAGTAAAGCAATAACATGGCTCGAGACACAGACATTCACTAGGGCTTGTTTCCTTAGCGACTCAATGAACATGATCAAGAGGATAGAGGAGGGGTCGATCCGAAGAGAATGGTTGCTGCCTCTGAAGCGGTCTCGGCTGGCAAAGATTAGTTTCATCTTCGTGCCAGGGCATGCGGGAGTACAAGGAAATGAGCGGGCTGACAAGCTCGCAGGTGAGGCTACTGTGGAGGGCGGACGCGCCATGGACCAGGCTGACATTCTGAATGCTCTACGAGAAGTGAGACTTTTGCGAGAACCAAGTGATGACTGTGAATCTACAACAATGGCCAGACTGCGAGAGCAGCAAATTAAAAGAGGGATGGCCAAACAAGAACACTACGCAGGACGCCAAAGAAGTTTAATAAACCAACACAGAACTGGCGTCGTTAGCCGCTACACGCTGCGGGATTTGCTGAGGAGGGGATCCGAGCACTTATGGACTGAATGGTTCGTTGTGCAACGAGGATGATCTGTCGACTAACTAACTAACTAACTAACTCTCTGGTTGACCTTCTCTTGCCAGTCGTTGATTCCAGGTGCTTGTAGGTCTGTATATATTTTATCTCTCCACTGTCTTCTTGGTCTACCTCGGGGTCTACGATCATTCATTTCCTGAGTGTAAGCTAGTTTTGTTTCCCTCTCGCGTCAGACAAATTTCAGAATTTTCCAACCAATCACAACACGTTTACTAAGGGTTTGGTATGAATTGGTTGAAGGTCTATGCTCCATCTGGAGATGAAAAGTGAAAGGTGAAAGGTGAAAGGAGAAGTGACAATATTGGTCAGTGACAGTTGCCATAGTCTCTAGAAAGAGATCCTCTGCCTACCATCGTGAATATAAGACCAGTAATGAAAAAACTCCGTCGCATAGCAAGCACGACAGAAGGATGTCCCCTTTCTCGGAATGGTTTGGCGCTTTATCTTTCTGATACTCTTTGGAGGCGGGTCATGACTCTGGGTGTCTTTCTCCTGTGTGTTCCAATTATGAGAAGTTGCGTGGTCTTCGTGCTTGGTCCCATAACTGCGAACTGTGCCTGCTCCCAACCCAACTCTCCCTCGGGGAGTAGAGCCTAGTGCACCCGGTGCTATGTGCCCTCACATACCCAGCTACTGCGTGTACGTTGCTCTCACATTGAATCACTGTCTGGCTCACCTGGTTCACGTAACCCTGGTTGTTAACTAAAGGTGTATTCCACTTTGCCCAAGGGTGTATTCCACTTTGCCCAAGGGAGTATTCCATTTTGCCCAAGGGAGAATTCCACTTTGCCCAAGGGATAATTCCACTTTGCCCAAGGTAGAATTCCACTTTGCCCAAGGGTGTATTCCACTTTGCCCAAGGGAGTAATCCTGGAAAACGAGACAGCGGTCAACCAGCACTAAGATGGACACGAGATTGAAAGACACAGTGGGTATGAATGTACACGAACCAGGGGAATTCACACGGGGCGGAGAGTCTCTATAAATAGTTCCTAATGGAAGCGACGTTCTGCAAAAGACTTGCTACATAATGATGATAATTATTCACTGTACCCAAAAAGCCACCGTTGTTCTCAGCTGAAAGAAACTGCTCAAGTGTGAGACTATGAGTTCGAGGGACGTTACAGGGTAATGGAGGGAACCACGAAAGTGATCATGTTTCTGGAGTCTAACCCTCTGGGCATCAAGCGTGTTAACTAGGGCATAGGGGCTTTCATTATGCGCCGCCTCCTTTATTATTGGGAAGATTTCACACAATGGCTTTTGTTATCGTCTCACTGTGACATTTTCCCCGTTTTCATCTACATTTTACTACCTGTAATTTATTTGCAGCAGTCGGACAGTGCAAAGGGTAGGAGCGCTTGCTTTTAAATTCCCGTGCGCTGATAGCCGGGTGGGGTGGGCAATCCCATAACCTGCATTAAGTTGCACATAAACATTGACTTCTCGTTCAGAAAACAATGGCAAACTACTGAACTTAAAATGTCATATAAAACCACCCTGGGGTTGATCGCAACTTCATGTACCATTTTTTGTTGTTGCTTGCTCTTTAAAAAAAAAAATGGATTATTTTCTCCCTTTCAGTGTTCATACCCAGTTGAAGGTGAAAGTTAGTACTGGTTTTCCCCAAAGCTATAATGATGTAAAAAAAAAAAAAATCGCTTAAAAGTCGACAGAGTCGACTTCATTGCACCGGGTTTAATCCCATATGGCTCGGTCTCTTTCCGCAACGCGGAAAGCGTCGTACAAAGCACGAACTCCGTAGCTCTAGCGACGACCCTTAGGAGTCTCCGAAATATTTCACTCGTGAACCGAAGGACGCGGCCCGGAATAGAACTTACAACCTTCGGTGCCCGAGTCAAAAGGCTTGACCGCTTCGCCACGGAGCGTCCCAATGGATGGATAGGTGGATGGGTGGATGTGTGTATGGATGGATATATGGATGGATGGGTGGATGTCTTGTTCAGCATAATGATCTTGTTCAGCATAAGTTTAATCATGTGTTCAACACAAGTTTAATCATGTGTTCAACATAAGTTTAATCATGTGTTCAACATAAATTTAATTAAGTGTTCAACATAAGTTGAACCATATGTTCAACATAAGTTTAACCATGTGTTAAACATAAATTTAATCAAGTGTTCAGCATCAGCCTAACCACCTGCTCTGCTATCCATCCGTGTACAACCGTTAGAACTGCCCAAATCTTGTTACATGTGCTAATAAAGTTAATATGAGGTAACAATTTATCGCGCGAAGCATGCTGGCGTTGTTAGCAAGTTCTCCAATTGCGATTGTATCTCTGGACTCCTACTTATCGGCAATTACCAGCTCACAGACAGAGGTCTAGCTCTACCGGAAACCCAATAATGCGCCCATGCCAGGCGATAATCGGCATGTCGGCATCAACATGCCAATTTGTCAGACATGTGTTTGCTTTCACCCACGTAACATCATAGGAAAATCTTGCGTCCGTCCAATCTAAACATCCACGAACGTCATGGGAAGATCTTGCGTCAGTCCATAGTCAATAGTTTCTCTTACATGGAAGATTCAGAAAGTTGGTTAAATGACCAGTGCAAGAACATTGAATTAAATTCTATTAAAGATACAAAAATATGCACAAACAAATCAGTGAGCTCACAAGAAGAAAAATAAGAATAAACACAGGGTGTTTAAAATAATTTTAAAAAAAAAGGAAATATATTATTGGAGGAAGATGCTATAATAAAGAGGTGGAATGAGTATATAAGAGACTTATATGATGGAGAAAGGACAGAATTAACAGAAGAAAGTAACTTAGAAGGTCCACCTATTCTAAAAGAAGAAGTCGATGACGCTATCAAGCATATGAAGAAAGAAAAGGAAAACAGCTGGACCAGATGGAATCGCAATAGAAGAATTAGAAGTAATGGAAGAATTTGGAGTAGATATATTAACCAAAATGTTGAATGATATTTACTGCAGTGGATATATACCAAGTGATATGTTGAAATCTGTATTTATAGCTATACCATAAAAGACCAGGAGCAATTGAATGCGAAGATTTTCGTACGATTAACCTCATAAATCATGTCACTAAGCTTCTTCTCAGAATTATAATGAGAAGAACAAGAAAGAGAATAAAAATGGAAATTGGTGAAGAACAGTATGGATTTGTGGAAGGAAAAGGTACAAACAATGCAATATAATACATTACGGACACTATTAGAAAGATCAATAGAGACAAAGAAAGACATATATTTGTGCTTCATAGATTATACTAAGGCAGTTTGATAAAGTAAAACATGATTAAAATGTTGGAAGATATTAACATTGATGGGAAGATCTTAGAATAATAAAACATATTTACTGGAACCAAATAGCAGCAATTAAAATGGGAAATAAAGAAGGAAATTATGAACACATAAAGCTGGGAGTAAGACAGGGGATGATGTTTGTCTTCCGATCTCTTCTCCCTCTATAGCGAAGTAATAATGAGAGAGATCAAAGAGAAGCCCAGGCATTATAGTCGGAGGTTATAATATAAAGGTCGCTTAAAGCCGTTATATTATAAATAATATACACTATGCAGATGACACAGTATTGATGGCGGATAAAGCAAAAAGATCTACAACAACTCTTGGAAATTGCAATAAATGAAAGTGCAAAGAAAGGACTCTCTTTGAATATCAAGAAAACAGTAACAATGGTGATATCAAAGAAACAGGTAACACACAAATGGAAATAGAGATAGAAGGGACAATTCTTCACCAAGTGGATAGTTTTAGATATATAGGGGCATTTATAATATCAGATGGAAGATGCACAATAGAGATTAAGAGCAGAATAGGGCAAGCAAAGGCTTATTTTAAGAAAATTAAGGATATCTTATGCAATAAGTAAATGTCATTGAATGTAAGAAAGAGAGTGCTAAGGTGCTATATAGAACCTGTTTTGCTGTTTTGGCTGTGAATCTTGGAATGTAAATAAACATATTAGGAAGAGATTGGAAGCAACAGAGATATGGTTCCTGAAACGAATGTTGAGAATTCATTGAACTGCCAAAGTAACTAACAACGAATACCTGAAAGAGGCTAAAGAAATTAGAACATTATATACCCCCGGAAGGTTTAACCCGGTCAACAAATGCACGCAGGAAGTCGGATGTGTCGGCCTAACGGCGCAAGAACGCAGCTCTGCTGTAAACAGACACAACGCAATCACGTCCGGAAAAAAAAAAACTCCGGATCAACGCAGAAGAAGAAGAAGAAGAACATTATATACAACAATAAGAAAGAGGGAAACAACTTTCTTTGGTCATGTGATGAGAAGAGAGGCATTGGAGAACATCGTGACGACTGGAAAGATCGAGGGGAAGAGAGGCAGAGGCAGACCAAGAGAAATGATGCTGGATCAATTTCGACGGTGGCATGGAGGGATATCAAAGGTAGAGTTGATCCAGAAAACCCAAGACCGAGATCTGTGCGGAGTCATGAACGCCTACGCCAGTCGGCATGGCCCTTGATGATGAGGATGATGAAAGACTCGGTGGCAAACAAAAAAGTAGTTTGGTCTAAACATGCGACACAATCAAATGAACACGTATTGCAATATAAATTTACATACACTGAGCATTAAAATTGCGGAAGATACAAAGAAACAAAACAAATAACACAACGACCCTGGTATGTTCTTCTGTCCAAATGGGAGATCATATTTGGCGATATATTATCCTTCTGCTTTGAATAAGTTAATACATAATGAAGGCAGGTGTGAACAGAGTTTAAGAAAGGGAAAATGAATGAAGGGAAACTGCAATTAATGGGCAATGTAACACTGCGATCTCCCTGGCCAAGAAGTTAAACGACATTGTTCGACATATATTCCCGTATATCCACGTGGGGAAAACAGCAGCTGCAAGAATCGACAGCGGTTTGCGCCGCGCTGGTAACTTACAGGGGTATGTAAGCCGGTTGTTCAGAAAGCAATGGCAAACTACTGACGTAACACTTGCCTAGCACATCAACAGCAGCTGAAAAATGCTGGAGTTGACTGCAACGTCCTGTAAGGGTTATAAAAAACAAATGTAACACTGAATTGTATAATCTGGAAATAAATAAATAACATTTAGAGTGATCTCTTAATGTGGTGCACATACTTTTAACTATTGTATGGTCTACTAAAAGTGGGGGGAGCCGTGTATGAGAGGTGACGATGTAGGAGAAACATTACAATCCATTTTATTTTCTAGTTCTTTTAAACAAAACAATGGACAGTGATTTTAGTGAAGTTATCTAAAGTGTGAATACATTTAATGATGACGACGATTATTACGACGCAAATGATGACTAACACTATATGCACTGATCAGGAAACATTCATTCTGCAAACTTCTGGGGTTTTAAACCCAGACCGGTGTTTTGGCAGGCAAGCCACCGCGTCTGTATATACTACAGCGCTCTGTTCCGTGAACACAACACCCAGATACCGCCCCCAAACCGCACGCCGATAGTGGCAGGCGAAAATGAGGTTGTTCAGGGTGTAGTTTTAATGACTGTGAGGTTATGAAAATATTGCCATTCGAAGTTTTGTATTTACCTTGTATGTTGCATATGAACTCCACAGAGGGTGAATAGAAAACTTGGAACGGCAATATTTTCAAAAACCCCACAATAATTAAAAAATACACTGTATATAAGTAAAGTTGAGGACCCTGGGTCATGGGTGCTCCACCCATATTTTAATAGACCATCGCCTCTCGGTGGGTGATGTGGTTAGCGTCACACCGGCTCCCTTGACTTCCCATGGCATTTTCCTGGTACCCATCTTAGGCTGGGTCGACCTGGGAGCTCACGTCAATTAAAAAAAAAACAACCCTATTTAGTCCCGGAGGGTTTTGAACCCTTTTCCGCCAGGAAGGCAGGCGAGCGTCTGGCCACTTCATTACCGCGGCTCCCAAAATGAAGTATACTGATACAATACTTCCGGTGCGCTGATGCACAATCGTTGTCGTTGGCTGCATTGGATCTCCAACTCTGCCTGTCTCTCACCTTGATTGTACACCCTGTTCGTCCATTTCTTGATGTTATCTTCCCACTTTTATCGCTGTCTATCTCTTCTTCGCTTGCCCTAAATCTTATCATCCAGTTTGCTTTTTATAAGACTGTTATGTTTTTTTAACATGGCTGAAATTTTTCACTTGCCTCTGTTTCATTTCTATCATCAATTCTCTTTTTATTCCCAATTTTTCTACCTCTGTATTTGATTGTTTTTGTGACCATGAAATAAGACATATTCTTCTGTATATCCACATCTCCAAGCGTCTAGTGAATGTAAGGTGTGTGGGTGGGGATGTGTGGGGGGGCGGGGACATGTATGTATGGGTGGAAGATGTGTGGGTGGGGGTGTGTGAATGACTGAGGGATGTGTACGTGGGTGAGGGATGTGTGTGGGTTGGAGCAGGATGTGTGAGTGGCTGGGGAATGTGTGTGGGTGGGGGTATGTGTGATCGAGAGATGTGTGGTTAGGGAATGGGTGGTTGGGGTGGATGGTTGGTTGGGGGTGTGTGGGCGGGTAGTGGAGGATGTGTGGGTGAGTGAGCGTGTGTGCGTTGGTGTATGGGTGGGGATGTGTGTGTAGGTGGGGAGATGTGTGTGGTGTGTTGGTTGGGGATATGTGTGTGGTGTGTGGGTGGGGGATGTGTGTGGGTGGGGATTTGTGTAGTGTGTGGGTGAGGTATGTGCGTGGTGGATGGGTGAGGAAATCTGTGTGGGTTTATGTGGGGGATATGTGTGTGGTATGTGGGTGGGGGATATTGTGTGGTATGTGTGTGGGGATATGTTTGTGGTGTGTAGGTGGGGATATGTGGTGGTTTGTGGGTGTGGGATGTGTTGGTGTGGGTGGGGATATGTGTGTGTGTGATATGTGTGTGTGTGATAAGTGGGTAGGGAATATTGTGTGGGTGGGGGGATGGGGTGTGGTGTATGGGTGGGGGATAAGTGTGTAGTGGGGCTGTGGGTTAGGGCATGTGTGGGTGGGTGAGGGATGTATGTGTGGGTGGTGGGGTGTGTGTGAGTGGATTGGGGATGTATAGGTGGGTAGGGAGATGTGTGTGAGTGTGTGTTTGTGGGTAGAGAGATGTGTGTTAGTGATGATGTGTGTGTATGGGTTGGGGATGTTTGAGTGGATGATGGATGTGTGGGTGGGTGCGGGATGTGTGGGTTGGTGATGGATATGTGTGTGGGTGGGGAATGTGTGGTCGAGGGAGGTGTGAGTGGGGTATGGGTGGTTGGGGAGATGATGTATGGGTGGGGAGATGATGTGTGGGTGGGGGATGGGTGTGTGGGTTAGGATGTGTATGTGGGTGGGTGCGGGATGTGTGGTTTGGTGGGGGATGTTTGTGTGGGTGGGTGAGTGTGTGTGGGTTGGGGGAACGGGTGGGGGAAGTGTGTGTGGGTGGGGAGGGAATTGTGTGGAGGGGGGATAGGTCGGTTGGTGGAGTATGTATGTGTCCCTGGGTGTGTGTGTGTGGGTGGGGTATGTGTGTGGGTGGGGTGATGTGTGGGTGGGTGGGAGATGTGCCTCATAACATGGTAATTTGCACTGTTTATGTTTACAACATTTATTTCTTCTTCTTCTGCGTTCATCCGGAGTTTTTTTTCCGGACGTGATTGCGTTGTTAGTTAGTTAGTTAGTAGTTAGTTAGTTAGTTAGTTAGTTAGTTAGTTAGTTAGTTAGTCGCAGTTCCAACTTCACAGCAACGGGTCGTCCCCATTATGCTCCGTTCCTGTGCCAGTGAATATCACACAAAATGCTCCCCACTGCCCAATGTGAAAAGTGGAAAAGACAGGAGTCTCGACAAACAACAGCTCGCACAGATACACTGTGCGTTGTGCCTGTTTACAGCAGAGCTGCGTTCTTGCGCCGTTAGGCCGACACATCCGACTTCTGCAGGCATTTGTTGACCGGGTTAACCTTCCCGGCAACATTCATTTGACAATATTTTTGTTTTTACCTATGTGAATGTATAATGCACTATTGATGAACGAAAGATGAGTGGTTGGAAGAACCGAATTAAGACGGGCCTGTGTGCCCAATTTGTGACCCTTTTAAAATAAAGTTGAATTGAATTGAATTGAATTGAATTGAATTGTAAACGTGCCTAGATAATCAATAAGCTTTGGGGTTGATCGCAAAGTCCTGCAAAGGACGCAACATTTTTTAGATGCAAAATCAAACAGGAGAAACGCTTACAGCCGCCCCATTTAACAACCCTTAATCGTAAACGCCGGAGGCAAAGAACGGGTGATTACTCTCTGTGAAATCAGATGGGCCAGATGGAAATGAGGTTTATATCGTTATCTCCCTTGTCATATGGATTTTCTTTTGTCTCTGTTAGGTTTACCCTTTTCACGATATTCTTCTTAAACCAGCAAGCACTTAATCCAGGGAATATAATCTCACAAGATTTGCGTCTATTTGCGCATAAGATTAACGCTGGATAGCTAACCTTGAATTGCTTTGTCTCTGCAAGCAATCTGCAAACAGATCCTTATTTTCCAAACACTTTCATTGAATTCTCGCTGTCGTATTAATGAATATATTCACAACTATAGATCAGAAATGAATACATAAGAAATTGGCGGAGAGGAACGAAAACAGTTCGGTCTATGTAACATGAGATGTGGAGAACACGACATTTAAAATACATAACGTAGACAAATGAAAATATATTCACCAATAAAACATTGTTAACTGCGGTGAGAAAATAAGATTTTAAAGTGCTTTATAGAACTGCTGTATACTATTGAAGCATGAACAATAAATAAATAGACAAGCTGGCAAACATCTAATGGCAGTGACAATTTGGGTTCTAATTTTTTTAAAAACGCAAAGATTACAAAAGGACGGAGAGAAAACAATTAACGAGGCAGTCCTTCAAGAAATAAATGAAACCCTAAATTCATTAGAGAGATGAGACGCAGACAGTAAAGATTTTGGCACGTTAGGGGAAAAAATAAACTTTAAAACTTAGTGGCCTTTTCAAACTTGATGGAGAAAAAAGCAATAGAAAGACAAGGAAATTAAATCTGCAAGGTTTGGCCGCATGGCATAATCGGTATAAGAGAAAGACCTGATTCAAGAATGGTGAGCGTGTGAGACGGCGAACACTTACTCTCCACGTCTATCTGCATGAAGCGTGAGGGTGATGATAAGGGCACAATTTTGATTTGAAAAGAACACTACTTTTGCCGACATGTTGCCGAGTCGTGTTCTCCTCCTGTAGCAACGTTTCGAGTCATGTTCTCCACCTATAGCAAAGTTTCGAGTCATGTTTTCCTCCTGTAGCAACGTTTCGAGTCATGTTCTCCTCCTGTAGCAACGTTTCGAGTCATGTTCTCCTTCTGTAGCAACGTTTCGAGTCGTG
The DNA here is from genome assembly GCA_014155875.1 of Cepaea nemoralis. Classification (NCBI taxonomy): domain Eukaryota; kingdom Metazoa; phylum Mollusca; class Gastropoda; order Stylommatophora; family Helicidae; genus Cepaea; species Cepaea nemoralis. The sequence continues at coordinate 67,445 of JACEFZ010016317.1, forward strand.
TTCTTCCTCTGTCGTAAAGCTGTAACCATTACACAAGAACATAACATCTAAAACATATAACACTAGTTAAACAACAGCGAAGTTAGTTACGAGAATAGCAACTGTTCAGGAGTAGTTACACAATAATTGATTAAGGGTTGAATTGGAAAAGCATGTTGTTTTCTATGCTACTCGACGCTATATAGCATGCGGTTTTCTATGTCACTTCTGTATGCCTAGTACTATGCCATTCCACGTCTTCGAAAGCATACGCTCTCTCTCTCTCTCTCTCTCTCTCTCTCTCTCTCTCTCTCTCTCTCTCTCTCTCTCTCTCTCTCTCTCTCTCTCTTTCATGTTTTCCGGGAGTTTATTTTTGACTGACTCGGGCTGCCAGGTCGACACAGATTAAAATGGATCGCAGCAAATTGCATGTGAAGTAATGGTGGTTGGCTTGATATTGACCACGTCACAAACAAACAGAATGTCCATTGAAATATTGGGTTAGCACCATATACCAAGTAGCCTGGCGCGTTGAAAGGAATCCTTTACCTTATCTTTTACTCTCTCTCTCTCTCTCTCTCTCTCTCTCTCTCTCTCTCTCTCTCTCTCTCTCTCTCTCTCTCTGTGCGTGTGTGTGAGATATATACGAGGGTAAGTTAATAAGTAAGTCACAAATGGCTGTAGAAATATAACTAACTATGATAACAACTTGAAACAAGTATATTTCTCAACATAATTTCCACCAACATTGATGCACATCTCCCATCGTTTTATCAGTCCTCCCAAACCGGCTGCATAGAATTGCGTGCCTTGTTTTCATTTAACTGCCATCCCACAGAACTGTGTTACTTTGATATTGACTCTCCCTCGTAACTTTTTTCTACCCAACTGTGCACTGCTTTACGGGAAATCGCTAGGAGCTAAGTCCACTGATATCCTACCTTGGCGGGAGACATTTCGCGAATGACACCAAAGTTGAATGAGAAGCGAAAACGTGGTTTAGAAAACAGAGCACGCAATTCTATGGAGCCGGTTTGGGAGGATTGATGAAACGATGGGATAAGTGCATCAATGTTGGTGAAAATTAATGTTGAGAAATAAAGGGATAATGTATGTATAAAAATTAACTGGCTGCAAGTTGTTATTGTAGTTAGTTATTTTTCTACAGCAATTTGTTACTTACTTATTAACTTACCCTCGTACACACACACACACACACACACACACACACACACACGAGATAGGGAGAGAGAGAGAGAGAGAGAGAGAGAGAGAGAGAGAGAGAGAGAGAGAGAGAGAGAGAGAGAGAGAGAGAGAGAGCGCACATCTGATCGAATACGTGCACGTTTCCTTTTCAGAAATGTAAACAACAAACAAGAGTTTATTTATGCTCTACACGACAGCTACTTGCTCATTGACACGAAGATCGCACGATACAATACAAAACTGGTACACTGTATTGTGTTTCTCCGCTCAACATTGTACTATGAATTATTTATTTCTCTATCTAACGCTCATTCAATCTCTCTTTCTATTTTTTCGCTTCCTCTATTTAAAGAGAAATCTTTTCAATCCAGAGAAGAAAAGTACCTCGTTTCCCCCAACAATCTATTGCACCAACAACCTTCCTCATCTTGAAAGCAAAGCTCTGGGTTTATAGAATCGATAGAACCAACATGTCCAACAAACGGAAGAAAATAAAACAGCTCTACTTGAAAACCGCACACTTTAAGAAAGAATATGGAAATTCACTCTACTGTGCCAACTGGAGTGACTCAAGAGCAAACAAGTCCATAAAGAAACGCATTTATACAGAAAATACAGCACTCCCTCGTACAAATATAGCTAACGATGTTCGGTCAAAAGGGACATCATTGATTTGCTTCAAAAGAAGTGATAAACGGTGAATTAGAACCTTTCGTTGGATCTTTATGGAGATTTGAAAATGCTTGCCGTTAGTTGAGCATATATGAACGGCTGCAATTCATGTAGTTTTTGTGCGGGTTCGAGTATTTATACTGCAATAGTCATACACTCAGTTGTGGAGGAATTCCGTGCTATCCTGTGGACAAAGATGGCGACCTGTGGTTGTTACTCTCAATGTGTTTTAGAGTGTTTCTGTGTGAGACAGTGAGAGAGAGAGAGAGAGAGAGAGAGAGAGAGAGAGAGAGAGAGAGAGAGAGAGAGACAGAGAGAGAGAGAGAGCGAGAGAGAGAGAGCGAGCGAGAGAGAGAGAGAGGGAGAGAGAGAGAGAGAGAGAGAGAGAGAGAGAGAGAGAGAGAGAGAGAGAGAGAGAGAGAGAGAGAGAGAGAGTTAAAGAGAGATAGAGAGAGGGGGAGAGAGTTTTCAATATGCAGACCGAAAGATAATATAATGAAAGTATTCTGGAGGACAAGAAAAGTAAATTCAAAACAATGTATTCATTATCATCATGTGCCGTGCCGGTAAGCGTCTGCGGTCATGTGTCGCCATCCTACACGATTACCGGAGTCTTGTCCCGACCATGCAATGTGTTCAAGTCATCCAGATATTTACTCTGCCTTCCCTTTGTTCTTTCCCCATTAATTTTGTCAGTTATCACCAAGTTCTCTAGTTTATTTCTTTTCATAACGTGCCCCCCCCCCTCCCCCCCAAAAAAAAAAAAAAAAAACAATATTGACTGTCTACATCTAATTTCTCTAATCAGTTTGCGGTTTTCATTTGCCTCTTGTAGGACTTGCTCATTGGCTTTTCTGTCTGTCCATGGTTTTCTTTGCATTTCACTCAGAAATCACATTTCCACCGCCATTAGATGTTTTTTAAGCTTGTCTGCTCATCGTCCACGTTTCACATCCACACACACGTATAGATTCTATGTAGAACTTCAACACAATTTTTCTTCGTTGCAGTTGACATCTTTTTATTAATCAGTATGTTCTCAATTTTGCTAAAGGCTTCCTTTCTAATAGCGATTCTTGTTCTTATCTCTACAAGGCACTTCTCATAAGATGTTATGACTGTTCCGAGATAGTTGTACCGATTAACTTGTTTAAGAATATTCCCATTTATCCTTACAGGAGGGGTGTCTCTGTGGCGAAGTGGTCAAGCCGTTTGACTCGTGTTCCGAAGGTTGTGGGTTCGATTCCGGGCCGCGCCCTTCGGTTTACGAGTTAAATGTTTCGGAGACTCCTGTGGGTCGTCGCTAGAAGCTACGGAGTTCGTGCTTTGTGCGACGCTTTCCGTGCTGAGGAAAGAGACCGAGCCATATGGGATAAAACCCGGTGCAATGAAGTCGACTCTGTCGACTTTTAAGCGACTTTTTAAAAACATCCTTATATTACATTGTGGTATTTCTATCTTCTTAGAGATGACCATAATCTTCGTCTTCTTACAATTTAATCATAACCCTAGTTGTTCACTGTGTACAATAAAGATATCTACTAAATGTTGCAGCTCATGTTCATTGTATGAAATCAATACTGTATCATCCGCATATCTAATGTTATTGATGTTATGTTCCCCACTGGTTATTCCTCTCAATTCTTCTAAATTTCTAAAAATAGTATCACTGTATGGTGAAAACATGTCCTCCCTTAGTGCATTTAAACACACAAGCTAAGTTCTCTGTAAATTTTAAATTACCGTGGAGATAATAGATGTACCATGTTCGAACAATACCTGTGACTATGTGTTTCATTTGTTTCAGCTTAAGTATTATCCATTTATTCACTTCAGATTATATAAAACTGCAGTATGCACCTGATGAGAAGCAGCGAAATATGCCAGGCTATAAATCGTGCAACCTATTATTTGTTGCTTCTGTGTGTAAAAAACAATAAAGTAAAATTAAAGGATCATATTCAACGTCTCGAGGCGTATTGTGTATACCGTGCTTGCCCCATATTTGTATAGATCAATCGGTATTCGATTGGCGATGTGCTCAATATCACGCCAGCCGCTTTTATTTCCTAGAACATTTCCTGGTTCTCGTTTTCAGCTGAATCAACTAGGGAGTCCTGGTCATTTGAAAAAGAGAATCACCTTGTTTTCGTATTCTGTCAAGATTGTGTCAATTATTAGAGTCCGTTTCTTTATTATATATTTTCAATTAGAGATTATCATGTAGATATATCAGTGTGTGTTTGTTGTTTGCCTGCTGACGAAGGCTTTGGCCGCAAAGTTCATTTTTTTTAAACGTTTAGCTTAGAGTCTAGTTCTTGGTCTTTGATGATTCATTCACTTCCTCGATGAGAGATCGAGCATTTGACCACCGATAGATAGAACACATAGTCGTCTCCGTGGCGATGGCGTTGCGAACGCGTTTCGTAATGCCGCTTATCAGCGTTCGAAACACAGCGGCGACCGATTTGGCAGCAGACCGTGTCGCGCTGGTTTTAACGTGCTGGTATGGGGCCGGTCGTTCAGAAAGCAATGGCAAACTACTGGACGTAAAAACTTGTCAAGACATCAACACCGGCAGTAAAATGCTGGTGTTGACTGCAACGTCCTGTAAGGGATATCCAACTTAAAAAAAAAAATACATAGAACAAGTAACAAGTTTCTCCTATTTTGGACATGTAATAACAGATGATGGCAGAAGTGAAATAGAAATAAAAAAGAAAATAGGAATGGCCAAAAATACTTTCAGCAGCATGAAATCAGTATTAACATCTAGAGAGATTAACAACGCATTAAAAATGAGAATTGTCAAATGCTATTTATATTCAACGCCACTGTAAGGCACGGAAGCCAGAACATTGAACAAGCAACTAGAAAATCCAATAGAGGCCCTGGAGATGTGGAAATACAGAAGAATATGTCGTATTTCATGGAAACAAACACAATCAAATGCAGAGGTTCTAGAAAAACTGGGAATGAAGAGAGAATTGATGAAAGAAATAAAGAGGAGGCAAGTGAAATATTTCGGCCACGATAAAAGACATAATACTCTTATAAAAACCATACTGGAAGGCAAGGTTGAGGGCAAGCGAGCAAAAGGTAGACAACGATACACGTGGGAGGATAACATCAAGAGATGGACGAACATCAGCCTGACAGAATGTACAATCAGGGCGAGAGATAGACAGTGTTGGAGAACTATTCAGCCAACCTTCATTGTGGAGACAGCACCTGATTGATTGAGATAGACGGACGAGCTGACAGACAGACAGGCATCTAGTCAGAGAAACAGACAAACAGACAAACAGATAGGTAGGTACGTAGGTAGGTAGGTAGGTAGATAAGTAGACAGACAGACAGACAGAACAGACAGACAGACAGACAGACAGACAGACACAACAGACAGACAGACAGACAGACTAATCCTCATTTAAAAAAATTGTAACCGAGTTTTCAAATTCTCCCGTTACGCTACGCCAGAAACAATTCTTCCTGGTTAAAACTCCGTACGCAATTTTTGTACATTGGGAACAGCATGGCGACTAAACACACGAAACCAGGGAGAGATTAGAAAAACCGAAATGCCAGATAGCAGAGAGGCGATCACATCGTGTGTAAATATTTAGTGCCACGAGAAACCTCTGTGGGAATTCACATCTCCCCCCGAAGAACTATATGGGAAAATCATCTCGGAATATCGAGTTTCCAAGCGCCCCAGGCTTATTGTTGACATTACCTCTGTTTCCCCATGCTGTATCATATTAGGACATCTATGATCGATTATGGGAAAGATTACCCGGAAGTAAACCATTTCATCGCCAAGCAAGTTGGCTCTGTTTCTGAACGTAGTCGACAAGTCATGACAGGTCGATCATGTAAGAATAGTCTGTGTCGCTCATTGCATGTCTTTCTTGAATGTGTGTGCCCGTAGCTTTAAAATAGTTAGTTGCATATCATTTACAGGACGTAGCAGTCAACTCCAGCATTCTTTTTGTTCGTAATTCCTGGGCAAGTTTACGTTCAGTAGTTTGTCATTACTTTTTGGACGACTCGCACTCATACCATTGTAGGGAAACCAACGCATGTCGGTCTGCTTCCAAATGGCCCGCAGCTGTGTTTTTAACACGGTATGCGGGATTACGAATTGCATTCGTAACTCCTTCGCAACAGAACCGGCGCTTATAGATTACAGTTTGTATATTGTTCCCTGGTTTATACTTTTTTTCTTTATTGCTCACCATGAATGCCAATCAATCAATCAATCAATCAATCAATTAATCATGTGCCATCTCCGCCATGAAGGTTGGCTGCAATCAAACAATCAATTAATCATGTGCCATTTCCGCCATGAAGGTTGGCTGCAGTGTGTTTCCAACGCTGCATGTCTCTCGCCTTGATTGTATCTTATACATTCTGTCAGGTTGATGTTCGTCCATCTCTTGATGTTATCTTCACACTTGTATCGTTGTCTACCTCTTGCTCGCTTACCGTCAACCTTACTCTCCAGTATGTTGTTTATAAAAGTGTTATGTCTTTTAATGTGGACGAAATATTTCACTTGCCTCTTTTTAATTTCTTTCATCAACTCTTTTTTCATTCCTAGTTTTCTAGAGCCTCTTTATTTGATTATTTGTGTTTCAATGATGCGCGACATATTCGTCTGTATATCCACATCTCAAGGGACTCTATTCGACGTTCTAATTACTTGTTCTTTGTACAGGCTTTCGCGCCATGTAAGGGTGGGCTTCAAATGGAAACCTTTAATGTTTTATGGTGTGTGTGCGTGTGTGTGTGTGTGTGTGTGTGTGTGTGTGTATGCGTGTGTGCGTGCGTGTGTGTGTGCGTGTGTGCGTGCGTGCGTGTGTGCGTGCGTGCGTGCGTGTGTGTGTGTGTGTGTGTGTGTGTGTGTGTGTGTGTGTGTGTGTGTGTGTGTGTGTGTGTGTGTGTGTGAATATATTCTGAAAAAGTAAAAAACAAATGTATCATGTAGTCACCACTGCGTTCAAGCGTGCCTGGATTCCTGTAGAAGAAAGTTCTCTTGGTCGCGTTTCTAACGACTCATGTACCACCTGCTGTACATCTTCAGTGGACAGATATATTTTGAAACTTCCTACTCCACTCAAACACTTGCTGGACTGACACGCATGTATCACCACACTGGACCCTCTTTCGCCGATGAATTTCTATAAGTTTCACCCCATCACTAAAAAAAAAAAAACGGATTACAGAACTCTGCTCCTCTTTGGTGTATGTCAAAAGTGGCACGGTCATCTTTAAACTGTCCTTATGATGTGACCGTCGTAAGTGTAATATAAATTACAGTAACCAAGCCATTGTCTTGTAACCTGTCAATATTGTTGTTAAGGATTTCATGAATGTTAAGCACGTGACATCACGTTGAAAACGAACACAGTGACGTCATAATGACAGTTTAAAGATGACCACCCCACTTTAGACATACACCAAAGAGGAGCAGCGTTCTGTTATCCGTTTGTTTATCAGTGAAGGGGTGAAACCTGTAGAAACTCATCGGCGGATGAAGGTCCTTTATGGTGATGTATGTCCGTCAGTCCAGCAAGTGTGTGAGTGGAGTAGGAAGTTTCAAAACTTTTCCGTCCGATGAAGATGTACAGCAGGTGGTGCATGAGTGGTTACACACACGACCAAGAGAATTTTATTCTGCACGGATCCAAGCACTTTATCGGCGTTGGAGGACTTGCGTTGAACGCAGTGGTAAATACATGGGAAAATGGTGCAGTTGTTTTTACTTTTTCAGAATATATTAGCACAAAAATATAGTACGATATATACACAGGGAATTTAGTATGTATACTTTCTCTTAACAGTTCCCACGTGATATGATATTGTAGCCATTCCGACCTGTTCCAAATGTTCAGGTTTAACCACCCAGTTACAATTAAAGCCACTTCGTAACTTGAATACACCATCCTTGTTTGACAAACGGAAACGCCAAACCTCACATGCCAGGTTTTTCTCACAGAGATTTAGGCTCCAGAGAGTATTGTTTATTTTGTCGTAGGGCGAGCTAGCAAGCAGGGAGAAGTCACGTTCATGTGGGGAGAATATCTGATCAACGTGTCGATAAATTAGTCACATATGCATCCCGTTCGGGGCTGTTATTTACAGTTATTTACACAGTATTATAATCTCCCTTTCTCTTTGACTCTCCTATTGCCCCTCACTCTCTATTTATATATTTCTCTCTCTCATTCTACTCATCCATCCATCCATCCATCCATCCACCCACACACTCACCCATCTATCTATCTATCTATCTATCTATCTATCTATCTATCTATCTATCTATCTATCTATCTATCTATCTATCTATCTATCTATCTATCTATCTATCTATCTATCTATCTATCTATCAAACTGCCTGCCTGCCTGCCAGCTTGTCTGTCTGTCTGTCTGTCTGTCTGTCTGTCTGTCTGTCTGTCTGTCTGTCTGTCTGTCTGTCTGTCTGTCTGTCTGTCTGTCTGTCTGTTCCACAAATGTCAATTCATTGCTTAGTCCCATTTCGTGCCCCTGGCGACAGCGCTCATTTGTTTGAAGTAATGACCATCAAACTGCTATGAGTTCACTGTGAGAACTAATTCAGCCAGTCTCAGCAGACTGCAAGTGAGAATTAACTGTGAGTTGCTGCCGGAGGATCTGTATGGCCATAAGACTATAGAAGTACTCTTCTTATCTAATTGGTAAAATAAAGTAAATTATTTTCCTATTATCTCTACCTCCTCACACAACTATTTATCCTTCTCATCCAGAATTCTCTTCACCCCCCCCCCCTCCCCCTGTTCCTTTTCATTCTTCTTTTTTCTAACCACCTCCACCCCACCCACCCTTCATCGTCCCCTTCCTTATGCTGTCGCTGCTTCTGCTTCTTTTTCCCCCTTCTTTGTTCATCTGCTTCGTGTTCTTCACCTATGTCCTGTGTGGAGTCTGAAGATTGCTAATGTTAGTAATAACAAGTGAAGTTAGTTATTGTGAAGTTAGTAGTATGCAACATCTTTCTGGCAGTCTAAATGCTTTGATCCCCTCTTGGGTCTGTGGCTGCTTCTGATAAACCTTTTGGTTACCACAGTATCAGGCTTATGTAGACTTCCATGTTCAGTTGCAAAGGTTTTCAGTTTCTTCATTGTTAGTACCTAACTAGTGCAACATGAATGGATCTATTGTCATATAGTCGTTTTAATTTCTGACATTGTTTCTCGTGTGGTGCTTGTTCTGTACAGTTATGAAATAGTCTCTCGTGTGGTGCTAATTCTGTACAGTTATGACATAGTCTCTCGTGTGGTGCTAATTCTGTACAGTTATGACATAATCTCTCGTGTGGTGCTAATTCTGTACAGTTATGACATAGTTCCCTGTGTGGTGCTAGTTCTGTACAGTTATGTCATAGTTCCCTGTGTGGTGCTAGTTATGTACAGTTATGACATAGTTCCCTGTGTGGTGCTAGTTCTGTACAGTTATGACCTAGTTCCCTGTGTGGTGCTAGTTCTGTACAGTTATGTCATAGTTCCCTGTGTGGTGCTAGTTCTGTACAGTTATGTCATAGTTCCCTGTATGGTGCTAGTTCTGTACAGTTATGACATAGTTCCCTGTGTGGTGCTAGCTCTGTACAGTTATGACATAGTCTCTCTTGTGGTGCTAATTATGTACAGTTATGACATAGTTCCCTGTGTGGTGCTAATTCTGTACAGTTATGACATAGTTCCCTGTGTGGTGCTAATTTTGTACAGTTATGACATAGTTCCCTGTGTGGTGCTAGTTCTGTACAGTTATGTCATAGTTCCCTGTGTGGTGCTAGTTCTGTACAGTTATGTCATAGTTCCCTGTGTGGTGCTAGGTCTGTACAGTTATGACATAGTTCCCTGTGTGGTGCTAGCTCTGTACAGTTATGACATAGTCTCTCGTGTGGTGCTAATTCTGTACAGTTATGACATAATCTCTCGTGTGCTGCTAATTCTGTACAGTTATGACATAGTTCTGTGTGGTGCTAATTCTGTACAGTTATGACATAATCTCTCGTGTGGTGCTAATTCTGTACAGTTATGACATAGTCTCTCGTGTGGTGCTAATTCTGTACAGTTATGACATAATCTCTCGTGTGGTGCTAATTCTGTACAGTTATGACATAATCTCTCGTGTGGTGCTAATTCTGTACAGTTATGACATAGTTCCCTGTGTGGTGCTAATTCTGAACAGTTATGACATAATCTCTCGTGTGGTGCTAGTTCTGTACAGTTATGACATAGTTCCCTGTGTGGTGCTAGTTCTGTACAGTTATGACATAGTTCCCTGTGTGGTGCTAGTTCTGTACAGTTATGACATAGTTCCCTGTGTGGTGCTAGTTCTGTACAGTTATGACATAGTTCCCTGTGTGGTGCTAGTTCTGTACAGTTATGACATAGTTCCCTGTGTGGTGCTAGTTCTGTACAGTTATGACATAGTCTCTCGTGTGGTGCTAGTTCTGTACAGTTATGACATAGTTCCCCTGTGTGGTGTTAGTTCTGTACAGTTATGACATAGTTCCCTGTGTGGTGCTAGTTCTGTACAGTTATGACATAGTCTCTCGTGTGGTGCTAGTTCTGTACAGTTATGACATAGTTCCATGTGTGGTGCTAATTCTGTACAGTTATGACAAAGTTCCCTGTGTGGTGCTAGTTCTGTACAGTTATGACATAGTCTCTCCCGTGGTGCTAGTTCTGCACAGTTATGACATAGTTCCCCGTGTGGTGCTAATTCTGTACAGTTATGACATCTCTCGTGTGGTGCTAATTCTGTACAGTTATGACACCTCTCCTGTGGTGCTAATTCTGTACAGTTATGACATCTCTCCTGTGGTGCTAATTCTGTACAGTTATGACATAGTTCCCCGTGTGGTGCTAGTTCTGTACAGTTATGACATAATCTCTCGTGTGGTGCTAATTCTGTACAGTTATGACATAGTTCCCTGTGTGGTGCTAGTTCTATACAGTTATGACATAGTTCCCCGTGTGGTGCTAATTCTGTACAGTTATGACATAATCTCTCGTGTGGTGCTAATTCTGTACAGTTATGACATAATCTCTCGTGTGGTGCTAATTGTGTACAGTTATGACATAGTCTCTCGTGTGGTGCTAATTATGTACAGTTATGACATAGTCTCTCGTGTGGTGCTAGTTATGTACAGTTATGACATAATCTCTCGTGTGTTGCTAGTTCTGTACAGTTATGACATAATCTCTCGTTTGGTGCTAATTGTGTACAGTTATGACATAATCTCTCGTGTGGTGCTAATTGTGTACAGTTATGACATAGTCTCTCGTGTGTTGCTAGTTCTGTACAGTTATGACATAGTCTCTCGTGTGGTGCTAGTTCTGTACAGTTATGACATAGTTCCATGTGTGGTGCTAGTTCTGTACAGTTATGACATAGTCTCTGTGTGGTGCTAATTCTGTACAGTTTACATGTTCCCTGTGTGGTGCTAGTTCTGTACAGTTATGACATAGTCTCTCGTGTGGTGCTAATTCTGTACAGTTATGACATAGTTCCCTGTGTGGTGCTAATTCTGTACAGTTATGACATAGTCTCTTGCGTGGCTCTTGCTCTGTGCTGTTCTGACATAGTCTCTTTTCCGTTTTTTTTTAATGCTTCGTTTATTTTTACTGTTATGACATAATCTCTCGTGTGTGCTATTTCTGTACTGATTTTACTCTTCAGTAATGATATTACTCACATCGCATATGTGACGACAGCTACCAGTTTTCTCCGTCAAAAATATTTTTGCTGCACTGTTCAATACTTCTGCGCCTCCCGTGGAATAGCCTGGGAATTATCCAGTTGCAAATATCTTGCTTGCTCCATTTTTATAACTAGAAAGATTTCTTCATCTCCATTTTATAGTTCGCTTGTCTTTATTTCTTAAATTCTGCGTACAAATGCTACATGGGTAATGGTCCTCAAAGTCATTTAAGGTTAATTTTCTTAGTTCTTGTTCAATCTGCGCATTCTTTCACAAATACCAGAAATATTTTCTATCATATCTGACAGGCGCTGCTGTATCCAAGCTGGGAACCTGCGTGCATTGTAAATGGGTTTGCTGTTGTTTCCCAACGTGGCAAGAGGAAATGCTTTAAAGACACTCTGAAGATGTGGCTAAAGGCGTTTGGAATTCATCACGACATAAGGGAGACCGCTGCCAAAGACCGAAATTAGTGGCTTACATCATTACGCAAGGGTTTAGTCACTTGCGAAGCTGGAGGTCCTCCTCCTGGAACGTCTAGTGTTCTTTACCCACATTGTCAAAGAACATTTCGAGCCAAATTAGGCCTTGCCTGTCATCTTAAGAACTCACGACTCAAAACTTTAAAGTCTCACTGGATGAAATGAATGGTCATCATCATACTTGAAGGACAAACACCTGTGAGCTGTTGATATGTTAAGCATAGGACCTGTTCTGATTTTGACTTTTGTAGATTCTATGAAGATTTTCTCCTCAATTTCCCTCACCTCCTCCAAGACATTAAACCGCTGATGTATGAGGTGATCTGTCAACTGTTCTGCTTGTTGCTGGGATCCTTTATCTCCTCTTCTCTATTCCATTGATTGTGAATTGTGATCTTTTCCCAGTTCCTTTATGGCCGGGGCCGGCACTATGGCGAAGGGGTTACGAATGCAATTCGTAATCCCGCATACCGCTTTCGAAACACAGCTGTGGGCCATTTGGAAGCAGATCGCTTTGATTTGATTTCCATAGAAAGTTACGCGTGCGGTCGTTCAGGAAGCAATGGTAAACTACTGAACTAGCCGATAAATCACAAACAGCCAAAAAATGCTTGGGTTGACTGCGACGTCTTGCAAAGGATATGTAACTAATTGTCTCCAGGTTTGAGCAGCATTCCTTGATCCTGTGGTTTTCATAATTCTACAGCACGGGGGTGGGGAAGGGGTGTTGTGGACATAACTCAGTAAAATGTCCACTGGATATTTTTATTTATTATCTGGATGTTGTTTGAAAAAGGTGACATTGAAGTGAGCGGATAACCTCAACTTGTTATGCCGTGGTACGAATTAAAAATTCTTCAATTCTATCTGTTATTCGGTTCCAGCTTCATTTATTTTCCCTCCCGTTTCCGTTTGCAGTGTTTATATTCCTGATTATCATGCTTCTCTAGGGAAGTACCCACTGACTTTGTTCGCTTGTGCGTTAATTTTAATAGCTTTCTTAAGTTGTCCGGCTGATAGAGACTGCGATAGAAACGTCTGCCACTCTGTGTGTGTGTGTGTGTGTGTGTGTGTGTGTGTGTGTGTGGGTGTGTGGGTGTGTGTGTGTGTGTGTGTTTTGTTTTCATTCGTTGAACTTCGTAGCCATTTTGTGTGTTCTTTTCGTACTCCAATATAAGCTCGGCAGCTGACCCATTTTATGAATACATTATTGTTATGTCGCGACCTAGTATATGTGAAATCGTAATCATTCACAGCCCTGATAACCACGTAGTTTTATTAATCCATTTGTGAAAGTAGCGCTGACTAACACAAACATCCGCTTAGTGACAAGCTGTCTGTGGTCTTCTCTTCTGTATTGATGTGAATGCTGGACAATGGGAAATGAAAATGTGTGAAAGCTGAAGGAAACGGAGATGTGGGTATTTTTAGCTGATACAGTTAGTTTAGACCAGACATGGTACACAATCAAATGAACAAGTGTTATAATGCAATTTTCCTTTATCTGAGCATTGAAACTGCCGAAGATACCGCGAAACAAAACAAATAACAACATGACCACAGTATCGTGATATCAATCTTCTGTCCAAGTGGAAGGTCATATTTTGCGATATATTAACATTCGACACTGAATCAGTTAAGGAAAAAATGTTGGGAATGTTGTGGAAAGGGCAGAAATAAAATTTTGAGAATATCGTGGAAAGGGCAGAAAACAAATGTTGAGAATATCGTGGAAAGAGCAGAAAACAAATGTTGAGAATATCGTGGAAAGAGCAGAAAACAAATGTTGAGAATATCGTGGAAAGAGCAGAAAACAAATGTTGAGAATATCGTGGAAAGAGCAGAAAACAAATGTTGAGAATATCGTGGAAAGAGCAGAAAACAAATGTTGAGAATATCGTGGAAAGAGCAGAAAAAAAAATGTTGAGGTATCGACAGCTGCAGGTGTTATTAAACCACACACCAAATTTATAAGCAAATGAAGACGAAATGTAGTGGATGATGCATCAGCAGAAGAGGTGAAATGAGTACATTAGTTTATGTGGGTAAACTACTGGTCAGAGATACAGAGGAAGTCAGAGAAAGATGTATCTGGAAAGCCCTACAGCTTGAAGCAATAGTTCAAGAAACATCAACTTTATTAAAATATCAAAAGACAGACAGGTCTGGATCAAAAATGTCTGTTTCCGGCCAGACACCGGAAGGAGAATAAGAAGATATGCAACTTGTTGTTGCTGAAATTTGGTAAACAAAATTGAGCAGATGAAGAATATCGATGTGCAAAGCTAAATTACAACATCAGCTGCAACTAAATACATGCTTTAAAAAGGAAACAACGATAGTTGCCAAAGAATAAACTGAAGTTCAATGTTAAGATAGCCAAGAACTTGGGTGTAGCAGAGCTTAGCTGCAAGACTATCATGTTCTTTTTTATTTTTTAACCCCCTAACAGACTGAACTGAAATTGAGAACTGGTTTTGTAAATCCGGTATCAGACCGGAGCAAGACGTGTTTACCTAAAACCTGCCTCATTTATTTTCATTTGTGGGCATCCTTCAGAGACCGATGGTGTGAAATACGAACATTTCTCAGGTGAGATAAAATGGGACATAAACGGAAATTTCCGAATCGCATAAATAAAGTAATCTTTCGTCATGAAATTTAACCCGAAATTCCCAGTCTGTTTGTCAGATTTATGTGTTTGTTTTCTTTTTCTTTTCTTTTCCTTTCATCTTACGGTTTGGCGGTGTTCTGATAGTGTTGATATTTTCTAGTTTAATGTTGTTATCATTCGAGCTGTTATTTTGACAGAACATGTAAAGTGTAACTTCTTTTCTTCTTCTTCTTCTTCTTCTTCTTCTTCTTCTTCTTCTTCTTCTTCTTCTTCTTCTTCTTCTTCTTCTTCTTCTTCTTCTTCTTCTTCTTCTTCTTCTTCTTCTTCTTCTTCTTCTTCTTCTTCTTCTTCTTCTTCAGCATTCCGAGCCATTGAGATTCTTTGAGGCATCAAGATAGATGAAGATTTTAAGATTATTTATTCTGGAGGTGAAGATCGACAAAGGGGAGTGGCAATTATTTTGGACCGGAAAACATCAAAATCTGCTGAAGGATATTGGGCCGTGTCGGACTGAGTTCTACTAGTTAAATTAAGTGGCAGACCTTTTAACATAAATTTTATTCAAGTATATGCCCCAACAGGAGAATCCAGTGAAGATAGCGTAGAGGAATTTTATAATGACATAGTTGACATACTTTAAAGAAATGTAAAAATTCAGAAATAAACATCATATTAGGGGACTTTAATGCAAAAATAGGAAATCAAGGTGATAGATATACAGTAGGAAACTATGGTTTAGGAGAGAGAATTGAAAGAGGATACAGACTTGTAGAGTGGGCAAAAGAACAGGAAATGATTGTGGGAAACACCTGGTTTAAGCAACACCCTAGAAGATTATGGACATGGAAGTGTCCTGATAACAGGATTAGAAACCAGATTGACTATATTCTGATTAGCAGAAGATTTAGAAAGTGTTAGCAATAGCAAAAATAGTTCCCAGTGCTGATTGTTATAGTGACCACAGATTACTTACAGGAACATTGAGGATACAGTTGAAGAAAGTCAAGTATATAACTAAATATACTAAATATGATTTGTGTATATTGAGTAATGACAAGGAAATACAAAACAAATTCAACATAGAAGTACAGAACAGATTTGATATATTGTCTGATCTAGATATCCTATTCCAGGATGTGGATGTCCAATGGGAAATGTTGAAGAATTCAATCAGTGTGGCTAAGGAATCAACTATTCCAAAATTAAAGAAGGTGGGTCGTAAGAAATGGATGACTGAAGAAATTTTACACCTAATGGAATAAAGAAGACTCAACAAAAATAATTCTGCCAAATATGAAGAAATTCACAGACAAGTCAGAATATTATGTAAGGAGGCAAAATAAACATGGCTTGAGGAAAAGTGCTTAGACATTGAAAAACAACACAACAGTCAAAATACCAAATTAGTGCACAAAAGAGTGCAGGAACTTACTAATAAAGAGAACAAGTACATCAACAAGCTGTCTAAAAACTAAAGATGGCAAAATCATAATAGAAAAAGATCAAATTATACAAGTATGGACACATTATGTGAAAAACCTTTATGAGGATAACAGAGAGCAACAGTATGATATTAGATTTAATAATGAAGGACCACAAATTTAGAAAATGGAGGTTCGAAATATTCTTAAGCATATCTTCTTCTTCTTCTTTGCGTTCATCCGGAGTGTTTTTTCAGATGTGATTGCGGAGAGTTGTTACGCACCCTTGGGCCAACTCATCCGACTTCCGCGTGCATTTTTCACCAAGTTAGCATTCCTGGGAGATTCTCACTTTTATGGTACTGTCTGCATCCCAGCTTGTCAAGTTAGAACAGTCGAAGTCTTCAAGGTCATCCCTCAAGGGAAGGCATAGACAGTCCATGGCATTTTCCCCCATCCTGGGTGGCATCCATATTTGCAGTACCGACACATAGCGCCCTGGTGCACATCCCACATACGGACCGGCAGACAGACAGACAGAAGGACCCACCCATCCACCGAGCCATCGATCGATCGACCGACCGACCCACCGAACGACAGAAAATAGCCAGACAGACAGATGCGCAACACACCTATATACACCAAACAACAGAAACGCATTGATCATTTTACCCTGAACCGTAAAAACACAACGCACGCTTGTTCCAGCAACAACAGCAAAAACAATAAATGAAAACTACAACGAAAACAAATCTAACCGTTGCCTGTTTCTGACAACCATAACGACGGGATGCATTTATTATTGTTCATTGCCAACCCGGATGCAGCCAGACATCCAGTCTAGCTGTAGCCTCCTTGTTTCGGCGTCACCTGGAACCTGAGCGGTAACTTCCTACCAAAAGTGTTAGTGTCAAGGTTAATAAATGTGTTCTTTCCTGGGATTGGGTACGAAAAGATATCAATGTGTTATGCCAGTGTTGTTTATAGTGTACCATACTCATGCATTCCATGGATGCCTTCTTTCACAATTCTTCTTCTTATAGTTCATGCCGTGTGGCGTTGGTAATCGTGTCTGTCCTTAGACTTCCGTCTCTTGTATTGCCAGTCATTTCTGATACCGACGTTCCTCCATGTCATGATGTCAAACTATCCAGCATCTTCTCTTATAGTCTTCCCCTGCTACGCTTCCCCTGCAACGTTCCCGTTGCGACGACATACTTCAGCATTCCTCTTCTCGTGACATGCCCGAAAAATGCGGACTGTCTTATTCTGATGCAAGGAGCCAGTTCTCTTTGTGAGTTAACTTCTTTCAAGATCTCTTCATTGCTCTTTCTACCCGTCCATGGTATTTACATCATTCTTTTATAAAATTACATCTCCGCAGCTCCCACAAAATTCCTCACTTCTCTGCTAATTGTCGATTATTCGCTTCCTTATTTCAGGAATTGCTCAATATTGCTCTTTAACGATATATGGTAGTTTTAATTTCCTTCAGCTGGATAATTATGAATCATCTGAAAGACTATGAGTTTTAACTCTTAAGTAGAATGTATTCTCTTTCAGATCGTCTGAATCACTTAAATGGTCTTTAATCTAACGTAGTCTGGCTGGTGTGGAGTCTTTTCTTTCTAGGCGGTACCAAAGTATCATTTCCACGGGGACTGCTTCAGAAATCACATATCCCTATGAAAGGTCAAAACCTACCTGGGTAGAGGTACTGGTACAGAAACTGAACATTTGAGGATGTTACCGAGTTATGATCATGATGTTATATACGGACCGGCTGGAATTAGGCCTGGATTGGTAATGTTTCCCAAACGGGTTTTATGATCTTTTTAGTGCACGCCTTGAGGCTTAATCCCCTTAGTAACTCCTTCGCCACGGTGCCGGCGCCGTTCGTAATCCCGCATACCGCGTTCGACATGGCAGCAGACCGCCTTGCGTTGTGTTCATTTTATAACATGGTAGTGGTGGCCGGTCGTTCAGAAAGTAATGGCAAACTACTGAACGTACACTTGTCAAGAGATCACAAGCAGCCTAAATAATGCTGGGGTTGACCGCGACGTCCTGTAAAGGATATACAACTAACCCGGAGGCGTAGTGGGTATATGGTGCTGGCTCTAAATATGTTAGACCTATTAGTACTCGATGACGTGGTCGATATCAAACTGACCATCTATACTGTCAAGGGCAATTCCTTGTACCCAAGTCTGGGAGATCCCAACTCAATTTTAAATCTGGATTTTTAGAACATAGGATACCCGGGCGGGCGGGCAGACTAGCATGTATTGTCAGTATATCGTCGTAACTAGTATACCAACACGCCCACTTGAGTATATAATATATATATGCACACACGTTATTTTGACTGTTGGGAGTCTATTCATAAAGTGCCATTGTCTAACCCTCGGCAGATGTCAGGCCTTGAATGCCTTCAATGTACAAGCCAGGTTCTTGACCAGTACTGGGCGAAGAATGCAACAAATGGCGTGTACATGTCACTGCAACATCGCCGGTGGAAACGTGAATCACATAAGGTGGAATTTTCACATCTATGTGTCCCGGGACAAGAGTGATGGGCTCTGTTGTTCCGTTGATATCATGTTCACACCAGCGCCTTACCGACGTCAAGCGGCAGTCGTAGGATCGCGTGATGATACTGGATAGGAAAATGTCTTGAAGGGAGTTTCCAAGTCACATATTTGTCTAATTGTGCTAGCTATGTACATTCCTGGTGTTGGCTATGTAAGGGGGCGGAGTGCAGATAAATGAGACACATGTTCAGTTGTGATGGGTTTATAGTTCGCTTGTTGGGGATGTAGTAGTAGTTATAGCATAAGCAGTAGTAGTTATAGCATAAGCAGCAGCAGTAGTAGTAGTAGTAGTAGTAGTAGTAGTAGTAGTAGTAGTAGTAGTAGTAGTAGTAGTAGTAGTAGTAGTAGTAGTAGTAGTAGTAGTAGTAGTAGTAGTAGTAGTAGTAGTAGTGGTAGTAGTAGTAGTATAGGGTGTATTTTTAATGACAGTGGGGTTTTTGAAAATATTGCCGTTCCAAGTTTTGTATTCACCCTCTGTGAACTCATGCAACATAAAAGGTAAATACAAAACTTGGAACGGCAATATTTTCAAATACCACACAGTCATGAAAAATACACCCTGTAGTAATAGAGGAGGTGGTGGTGGTAGTAGTAGTAGCAGTAGTAGTATTATTAGTTGTATCAACAACACTATTTGTAATAGCCAATAATAGTTTGTAGTATTAGTTGTAAACAATTGTTGTTCTTAAAGTTGTTATTGCCATGAAAACTGATGTAATTATATTTTGTTTCTCAAATTATAGAATACCGTGTGTAGATGAAGTTCTTGATATTTTATTTGTTTGTGTGTTTATTTGTTTATAGCTCCCAGGGCGCATTTTGTGCTGTTTGTGTATCAACTTCTTCTTGCCCTAAAATAAAATCTATAAAAAGCCAGGATCTTTGAATTCAACCTCACGAGATGAATAAGAATTTGCAAATTGTAATCATGTTAGAATCCCAGAAATGTTTGTAAAATCACCTCTTTTAACGTTCAAATCCACCAGATCTAACCCAAAACAATTCAAAACTCGAAGAGATAAATCGAATTCTATTGATATAAAGTACACTGTTGATATGGGTAAGAACATATACCACCTCCAAACGTTTGATTACAGATCTGACCCTATAAGGAGTTAGTTTTGGTTCTTCTTGGCAGTCGATGAATAAACTAATGATACTTGGTGATTACATAAGGGAGGATATCTTTTATAGTCATTATCATCATCATCATCATCATCATCATCATCATCATCATCATCATCATCAAAGAAGAAGAAGAAGCAACAGCTGAAGAAGAAGAAGAAGAAGAAGAAGAAGAAGAAGAAGAAGAAGAAGAAGAAGAAGAAGAAGAAGAAGAAGAAGAAGAAGAAGAAGATACTTATTCAATACTATACATTCATTTCTTGGGTACAAAAATTGCCGTACCGTGATTGTAAACACGAACTATCGAATGAACGAAGAAACCTACAGTTAAACTATAGTATACGTTTGTGACAATAAGTGCCACTTAGATTTTTTTCACAAATTTTCTCCAACTGCTATGTTTTTCCTTTATTAGTTATCGCAAATTTCGAATTTATGAGACCATATTAATTGTAAATTTACCGCAGGTAAATGGCGAGTATTCCCAGTTACAAAACTCTCCCCGAAGATAAGGTGCGAATAGGATATACATTAGCTGGTGGTGCGTCAGACTAGGGACAGATAAATCGTGCTGGATAAACTAAGGTGCCAAAGTGCTGATCTGCAACATTAACTTTAGGTGTGCAACAAATGCTTCATTTGAAGTCTAGTTTATGTGTCCAATTAGGCCTCACGGCTAGAGGAGATTAACTTTCTGGGTTTGTTAACAAATTGTGTTGATTGTTGAATTTATTGACTAAAAAAAAAGATTGGGGAAAAAAATAGAGAACAGGATAAGGAGGAAGAAATATATACGAGAATAGATAAAACTAATTGCTAATGTAATGAGGAGGAGCGGGGGGGGGGGGGGGGGGGAGAGAGAGAGAGAGAGAGAGAGAGAGAGAGGAGAGAGAGAGAGAGAGAGAGAGAGAGAGAGAGAGAGAGAGAGAGATATTTCTATTGAGTACTCTGGGGATCAAATTTATACTGCAGTCGAGAATGACAGAATGATTGTCTCTGTGATGTACGTATGCGGTTTCTGTAGTTTGTTTCTTTCCTGCTACCTCACACAGCGTTATGTTTACCGACAGAGCTGACAGAGAGATAAACCCACTATCCGTTAATTTACATTTGAAACGTTTAATAAAATGTGCACCTGGATGGATTAGAACAGACCGAACAGATTAGATTTTAAAAACAAAGAAGGACGTGTTTAATTAAACAAATGTCTCGGTTGCACCCGAGGCCCCGATGTGACAGGGTCGGGGTTTATAGTGACCATGTCTTCGCTCCACCTAGAGACGCGGTGCATCCAGGACAGACATTGCTCAGACCAACGAATGCTGACAACAACAGCAGCAGCAGCAGCAGCAACAACAACAACAACAACAACAACAACAACAACAACTACTACTACTACTAACTACAGCAGCAACAACAACAACAACAACAACAATCGGGAAGGCTACACCGGTCAACAAACAGCAGAAATCGGATGTGTCGGCCGAAAGGCGCAAATATCGCATCTCTGCTGTAAACTGATACAATGCAATTACGTTCAAACAACAACAACAACAACAACAACAACAACAACAACAACAACATCACCACCACCACCACCACCACCACCACCACAACAACAACAACAACAACAGGAAAAATATCGGACGAACGACAAAGAAGAAAAAGAATACTGGCAATGACCTTTCTTTACCTACAGGCCGGTGCATCCAGGACAGACACTAGTTCCCACCAACAAAGAGAGGATCGATCATGGTCTCCGCTGTGATGAAGCCTGTCAAACAACGCAAGTTACGAGACTGCATGTGTGGCGCATTTTCTCACGACAATAATAGACAATCTGAGTGGATGTCGTCTGCAGACTGATCGTCCCTGGTTTGCGTGGGGATCGGCCAGTAGCGAACGAAACGCCCAATATACGGAAGTGAGGAAGTGAAGCAGCCATGCGCAGGGCGTGACGATTCCTTGGGTGAGCCCAGTACCAGAGCGCTATGTGTCGGTTCTCCAATTATGGAAGCCTCCTTGAATGGGGGAATGCCCATGATCTGCCCCTGCCTTCCATTGAGGGTTGAACATGATGTCTTTGGCAGTTCTAACTTGACCAGCTGGGATACGGACGACATCACAACAGTGAGAGTCGAATGTCCCTAGAAACACCCGGGAAAGTTAACCCGATCAACAATCACCTGCAGAAGTCAGGTGTGTCTTCCTAAGGGTGCAAACAAACTACGCACAACGCAATTCATCTGGAAAAATACTCCGGGTGAACGCAGAAAGAAAAGAAGAAGAATTAGACAATCAACACGCAGTCAACATCAACGACTGGAGAGTTCACGGAGATCATGCTCGGAAAGAATGTTTGGCTTGTTTACAGGCAAAGAGCAAAGTCATCACCATCTTCCAATTCTTGAAAGTTGCACAAGTAGTGAGGGGTTTGAGTCGACGGAGTTCAACAACAACAGAAATAACAACTGCAACAGCAGTGTGAAAGCTCTGAGATAGTTTTATTATACATGTATTGTAAAACGTGGGAGCTGCGAAACAGTAGTGGCTAGTCGCTTGTAGTCATGGGTTCGAATTTGCGTCGAGGCGGATATTTTCAAATTGATTTAGGCTCCCAGTCTAAAGTGGGTACAAGGAAATCTTTTGGGCAGTGAAGATATTGACCACATAATCCCTTGAATGTCCAGTGAAGATATTGACCACATAACCCCTGGAATGCCCGGTGAAGATATTGACCACATAATCCCTTGAATGTCCAGTGAAGATATTGACCACACAATCCCTTGAATGCCGAGTGGTATGTATAGACATGGCTCTAACACCATATGCTCAGTACGCCTTAAGTCGTGTAAACTGGACCTGTATTTTACTTACTACTATAGCAAAGGCCGGGCAGTTCGTTATCCCACATACCGCGTTCGAAACACAGCTGCGGGAGATTTGACAACAGACCACATTGCCTTGGGTTACGAAATGGTAATGGTGCCGGTCGTTCAGAAAGCAATGGCAAACTATTGAACATAAACTGGCCAAGAGATCATACGCAGCATAAAAATGTTTGGGTTGACTACGACGTCCTGTAAAAAAGATATACAACTAACTTTTAAGTATAGCAAAGAGCATAACGTATTCACTCAAAAAGTAATAAACAACGGAGCAAAGTAACATTCATTAATTTCGTTGTGACGAAATAGATCATGATTCTTCCTAAATATGTTGGTGAACAACATAAAGAATTTAAGTTGTAGAATAAATGCATTATATGAAATGGTTAGGTTCTTACTTCACTCTTGTTACCATTTCAATTCAGAAAAATGTCAAGTACAGTGTTGTTGTGTGTAAAGTAAGTCACAAAGTCAAAGACCCTGTTAACATTCCTACAGGTTTGTGTGTATATGGTGCTAGTCCTATACATTTATAGACCAAATTGTTCTCTGGGTGAGGGGGAGGGGTGTAAAAAAAAAAAGGGGGGGGGGGGGGTTGACGTGATCTATATTACGTCGGCAGCTTTTACTACTCAAAACTTGTTTTTCCGGTACCCACTCAGGCTGGATCGACTTCGGAGCCCAGATAATTTTTTTTCTTCTTTTTCAAAGCCACCTCAATGCGATTTCAAACCGATGGCCACCTGGGGTGCTAGCTAGTCACTGCGCTACCAGCGGCTCTGCTGAATAGTGGATCAAACTAGTTTCATATTCTAGTGTCGAACTGCTCCTCCAATTGTCGGCTTTAATCTTGAAATTGCTCGAACCATTCGGCTCTACCATGTCACACCTGGCTGAGATGTTGTAGCATGTGTGTTCTACTGACCTCATGTGTAGTAACTTCGCAACTGGCAGGGTCTTCCCGGTCAACGATTAAGGACCAGACTAAACAAGGCACAATACCTGCTGCCTGGTAAGTAAACTGGAGGAAGTAGAATGCTCATTGAGAGCGTCCGGACACATTAGCACCTGAACATACACTGAGTGAACGTTTGTGATAAGTATGATGATGTCACTAGAATAGCGAAGCGACACAGAGTTTAGTTCTGGTAGTCGTGTTGTTTAGTTTAGTTTAGTCGATGGATCAACATCACGGCACACGAAGTGCTCCGTTCTCCTCCTATCTGAAACCTGAGTCTGGAGAAACTCAGCTCAGTGCACGAACTCCGTAGCACCGGCAAGGATCCTGAAATACTTTGGGTAGATTTTTAACTCGAAATTTTGCCCGGACAGCGCCGTGTAGGCTACTCTTTTTCGATTTCCAACTGCCAAGGGATTTTTTACGTGCGCAACAATACACACGGGCGTCCGATCTCACTACCCAGTGACCAGGGGAAATTTTATTACTAGAAGTCCACGAGAAAAAGTTCCGGTCATCACCGGGGCTTGAGCCGGGGACTTCCAGCGCTCGAGGCGGACACCATACCTCGAGACCACGCAGCACGCTGCAGTGTTGTGAGATAAGCCAAGACAAAGTTTAGTTTTGGTAGTAGTGTTGTGAGATAAGCCAAGATAAAGTTTTGTTCTGGTAGCAGTGGTTTGAGATCAGTTAAGGTAGAGTTTAGTTCTGGTAGCAGTGTTGAGAGATCATCCAAGCTAAAGTTTAGTTCTGGTAGCAGTGTTGAGAGATCAGCCAAGCTAAAGTTTAGTTCTGGTAGTAGTGTTGTGAGATCAGCCAAGGTGAGAGAAGCCATTTGAACAGCTTCAGTACTTTCCAGTTGCCTGAGGGAGGAGACATTCAAAGTGTTCTATACACCGCTCCATACCACCCTCCAAAGGAAGCTAACAGTATTCTTACAAGTTGTATGGATTATTGTTTCTGATAAGTTGTATGGATTATTGTTTCTGACAAGTTGTATGGATTATTGTTTCTTACAAGTTGTATGGATTATTGTTCAATGTTCAAAGCATAAAACTGACTGGTACATCACAAGCAGTCATATAGAGGCTGAATGTGATTTCAGCATCCTGCACACGATTGCAAAATGTTTTTAGATGACTACAGACAGTTGACTGCTGACAGTTGACTACAGACAGTTGACTACAGACAGTTGACTACAGAAGAAGGTATTGTGAGGTCGTATTCTAACTGTCAAATAATTTGTAAGACTCATCATACCATAGGAGAGGTATAGTTGAGAGAACTTACGGCGACTCTATTGTTCATTGTCATACACTCTATAAAAGTTGTATTAAATGTAGCAAAAGCCTGGATTTCAATTGCTGTTACGTACTTCCAAGTTCTGCTTACAGCTGGCCTAGTTTGGTTTGTTACTGGAACAATAATTCTACTGGTATCTTATAAAATTAGTGGAACTGCGCCAAAGTTGTGATGTAAACAATATAAAAAGTAATGCAGCTTAACAGGGGACAGTTAGGGAAAACAAAGCATGCTACGGCAGCTAGCCTTCATCAGCAAACAAATGCACAAAACACCATATATATATATATATATGCAGAGGGAAGACAGTACAGTGACTGCGAAAATAAACATATAGCGATTAACAGGGCGAGATCGTACACTGATTTGTAGTTAACGTTGGAATAAAATTAGTGGAACTGCGGTAGTCATTGTTGTGTCTTCCTCGATGTTATATGTTGTGTTATGTGCATTTGGTTGCTGATGCGGGCTAACCGCCGCAGCGTCCTTTATTTTCATTAATTGTGTTCTGTTAAGCTGCATTACTTCGTGTTATTTTATATCGTTTACTGGTATCTTAATGCATTAGCTGTTCACGCAGAAGCTATGAGAAAGCACGCATGTAAAAAGTAACTATGTGTATCCTGTATACAAGGTCCTAGTCATCAACGGTTTTGTTATGACCTTGTTAAGTGCAGCTGAGCTACTTGTTACCAGTGGAGGTCCACTCAGGAAAAATGAACAATCGCTCACATTACATGTACGCACACAATAACTTACAGTAAGGTCATTAATAATAACTGTTTGTGACACGAGATGTAGAGAGGTGAAGATGTTTTCATTATAAAAGAAGTAATTGCTTAACATCTGTTTAGTTCAGAAAGAGTTAATAACCAGAACATCTTCTTCTTATAGTTCATTCGTGTGGCGTTGGTTATCATGTCTATCCATACCCCGTTGAATGAATTGTTGTGTTCGGACATTTTTGCTTTCAATTTATTTTATTTTTTTTTTAACGCTCGCTCGCTTTGAACTCAAGCGTAGTCCATAAACGTACCACACTTCTAGTGCAATTGACTGATTTTTGCGTGTGGATTAGCTCTCCCTATTACCAGTGTCCCTCGCCATCAGGCGAACCCACTCTGACTTCCGAGGTACTTGTAATTTACGTCCCCAAGTCAAGGACGAGAAGTCAACATTTTAGTCCACCTGACCGGTGTAAGGATTGAGCCCGCTACGTCGGTATTAGCATACCGGGTGTTTACAAACGAGCGCCTGGGAACCCAGATAAATTTTTTTTAAAACCTGTGCCAGTAGCGATTCGAACACATTCTGCGCCTCGTTATTCTATGATGCGAACCTCCCTGTGTGACCTATTGGAGAAAGACAGGAACACTTAGGAGGTAGCCGTGTGCAGTGAAGAATGTCGACTCTAACCGAAACCAAACCCAGCCTCGAACACCTGGACGAACAAGTGGGATCCGTAAACACCTCCGTAGATGTGAAGGGGACAACACGGTCCTGCACACCCCTCTGGCCCCTGAGCTTGGCGGGGGGAAAGATGGTTCTGCAGCAGTCCCTGTGGAGATACCATTTCTGCACTGGGTCGGGAGGGAAGTGACAACGATAGATGCAAGCCTTGCTTAGAGTTCATACAACCTGAACACCAATGCCTCCATTTAAAACTCATAGATCAATAGATCCGACATGCTGCTCTCCGTGGAGATGGCATTGCCGAAGCGATTCGAAATGCTGCTTGCCCGCGTTCGAAACACAGCAGCGACAGATTTGGCAGCAGACTGTATCGCGTTGGTTTTAACGTGTTGGTATGGGAGCCTGTTGTTCAGAAATCAATGGCAACCTACTGAACGTAAAAACTTGCCAAGACATCAACAACGGCAGTAAAATGCTGATGTTAAATGCAACGTCCGTTAAGGGATATGCAACTTTAAAGAAAAACCAAACATCCGACGTCCTTAAATCTCTTCTCTCTGTCTGTCTGCCTCCCCCTTTTCTTTCTTTCTTTCTTTCTTTCTTTCTTTCTTTCTTTCTTTCTTTCTTTCTTTCTTTCTTTCTTTCTTTCCGTTAATAAGCTTAATTTTACATCTCTTTAACTTACCTCTCTCACTTTTTCAATGTTTATCTCGCACTTTCCCTCTTAATTCTCTTCCTCTCAAGCTCTCTGTCACGTTACATTTAGCACCCGACATGACAACCTATGAACAGAACTTGAACACAAAACTCAATTACTGCCATCAGGCAACTCATCTCCGCAACTCAAACACCGGCGTCATTTATAGAAAAAACATGAATTTATGTAGTTCACAAACGCGGAAGTTATGTTAATGAAAACTAAATATGTCGCCATTGAACCTCATGCATCTGAAATAGCGTCCTGTCAGAGCCAAAGTGCATGACAAAGGAGTAATGCATCGGAGAAGACAGAAGCGTCAACGCTGGCTACTTTCTCGCGTTGTTGTCATAGCGTCAAAGAACCGAGGCACTCAGCGAGTTCCGATTTGAGCTGAGTTTTGATAGTCAACACTGACGTGCGAGACATGGATTCTGTGTTGAACATCCAGTTCATGTATTCATTCTTATTCAAATTACTGCGGTGACCTTTGCTCCATTGATTCTGTTAGAGAGGTGAAGACCACAGCCGATGCTCCCATACAACATGTGTGGCTGTGACTCACTCTGCCAATTTATAGCCCACGGGGGTATTGAACATGCCGGAGAAACCCGGAGGTCTGTCTAATGAATATATTAACTGTTAGTTATTCATCTTCTATGCTGTAACCTCATCTGCTGTCGGCCGGGGTCCCATCTTTACTCCTTCCAGGCTTTCCATTACTCCCTATCTTTAGGAATACTTACAAGTGTGAACATGATGTAACCTGTCCAATCCTTAGTGTTTTCAGCTGTTGTTTTAGTGTGCTGTTTTGGCCACTTTAAGTCAACTGTTCCCTGGATACTATTTTTAACATAGGAAGGTGGTAACTTACTAATTAAGCAAACTTTCCTTGGTTCATCCCTGACAAGCGATGTTCCTGGTAGCCTGTATTTGTATCTCCCTGTTCTCTAACAAATATGTGTGATCTATATTTTATTTTTAAAGCACAATATTTTGGTCACTTGAAACGTCATGAAAGTTTGGAGAGGACAATAATAAAACGATATATGAATGGGAAGAGAGGAAGAGGAAGACCAAATAGAAGATGAGTGCAGGATATGGCAGGTGATCTCCTGATGAATGTATCGGTCGAGGGACATCTTGCTTATGACCGAGAATTTATCCGGGAGGTTGTTATGGGGGAGGGAGAGG
The DNA here is from genome assembly GCA_014155875.1 of Cepaea nemoralis. Taxonomy (NCBI): domain Eukaryota; kingdom Metazoa; phylum Mollusca; class Gastropoda; order Stylommatophora; family Helicidae; genus Cepaea; species Cepaea nemoralis. Next base: position 95,738 of record JACEFZ010016317.1, read on the forward strand.
TTCTTCAAAGGACGTGCTACTGAATGAATGAATGAATGAATGAATTTTCTATTTCAAAGATAAATTAAAGGACCCAATGACCCTAAGGTCTAATGGGTAAACGGCGCTAGCCACATATTTTAACAGACCATTCAAAAATCGAAGGATGATATGGCCAACATTGCGCTGTTCGATTTTACTTCCCATGACATTAGCTGGTACACATTTAAGGTTGGGTTGATTCGGGAATCCAGGTCAAGTTAAATCCGTATTGACCAGTGGGCAGATATGCAAGCGTCCAGCTAATTTCTACCGCTATATTACGTTTAGTATTTATAAAAAGCAAAGAAGTTGACTTGGCCAATTTCTTTTAGAGTCTAGCTCCTTCGCGCTAAACCTGCAGTTAGTTTCCAGTGTGCCTTCCGATATCATAGATTGGTACACGCATTCTCACAACAACATTCATCTATTAGCATGGCCAGTAACTGGTTCAATCGGTAAAGTCTCTCCCTGTACATAACCGATGAGGCGTGGCTGAGAGGGTAGCGTGTCCGCCTCATGTTTAGCATTTATCGGTTACGAATCCCGGCATAGGTCTGACGTTTTATAAAATCTCTTCTACTGGCATCATAGTCCACTGATGTCTTTGGCAATGCGATTGGGTACCATTCCAGTGACGTTATAGTCCACTGATGTCTTGGGTAATGAGATTAGATACCATTCTAGTGACATCAAAGTCCACTTATGTCTCGGGTAATGCGATTGGATACCATTCTAGTGACATCATAGTTCACTGATGTCTTGGGTAATGCGATTGGATATCTAGCATTATGACCAGTGACATCATAGACCACTGATGTCTTGTGTAATGAGATAGGACACCATTATTATTATTCTGTGTTCATCCAAAGAGTTTTTTTTCTTTTCCGGACGTAATTGCGTTGTGCCTGTTTACAGCAGAGCTGCGATACTTGCGCCTTTCGATCGCTACATGCGACTTCTGTGGGCATTTGTTGACCGGATTAAGCTTCCCGGGTGGATACTATTCTAGTGACATCATAGTCCACTGATGTCTTGGGTAATGCGATTGGATATCTGCTATGATGACCAAACAATGAGGTTCTGTGTGCAAGTTGAGCACATGAACTCCCACGAAGAAGAAGAAGAAGAAGAAGAAGAAGAAGAAGAAGAAGAAGAAGAAGAAGAAGAAGAAGAAGAAGAAGAAGAAGAAGCAGAAGAACTTCGCTCCCATAACAACCTTCCGGAAAACGTCTCGATCATAAGCAAGATGTCCCGCGTCCGGTTCACCCATCTAGAGATCATCCACCACATCCTGCACCCATCTTCTCTTTGGCCTTCCTCTTCCTCTCTTTCCAGGCATATACTCCTTCATTATTATTCTCTCTAAACTTTCATTACGTTTTAAGTGACCAGAATATATCAATTTTCTTTGTTTTAATGTCTTTAATAGCCAACCCTCTTCAATATTTAGCTCTTTAAGTGTAGTAGATGCATTTGTTCTTTTCATTACCCGAGATATTCTTAGAACCCGTCTGTAACATTTATATTCAAATGCATTTATGTGCTGTTCAGCTTGTTTAGTAAGTGTCCAGGTCTCACAGGCGTATGTTGCAATTGGAAAGATGCATGCTCTTAAAAAAGATCCTGAATACCCACATTATAAAGCTGCTGGGTCGATCCCAGAGCTGTACTGGTAGTACAAATTCAATGCTGTCAATTGGAGATGGAACTGAGGTCCATTGTGTTTTCAAGGAAGATGCACTAATCATGATAAAAGTTCGTGTCTTGTGTATCGCTTCTATCTTCTACACTATGTTTTTATTCTGTTTTCACTACATAAATACTGACTCGATGTTAAAAGACCCTTTCTCTTTCACGGAAATAAGCAACAATAGTCAACAAAACTGGAAGCAGACGACAAATGTTGCTAATGGATGTTTATTGACGAGTCAGTGTTCTAGAGCCGCGCGTGATTATTTCATCCGGACACCCCTACACCCCCGGCCGCTCACATGCTCTTTATACAAGAGAAACCCCGCACTCGACGAACTATAATCCTCAGTTCATTAAATAATGCGACTGTCTTGCCCTGAAGCAAGCTCGCTCAAAATTGCGTTCCTTCTCCTCTGGGGCAAATGGCTCACACTTGCTCGGACGTGACAAGACGCGCGGGCACGTGCAGGCTGAGCCAAATTTGTCCAGAGCTGGAGTGAGAATACAACACGCTCATTTCCGGAACACTTTCACCGGTCTCCATGGATACCACGCTAGCAGAAGACCTAATGATCTGGGTTAGCGGTAGCTTAATTTTCCAGAAATATCACGGGGGAATCCTGGGAGACAAATAAGCAGATGCATACCGGGACCGAAGAATTTGATTCCAAGATAAAATACAGTCACCGGTGACTATACAGAGATTTTTAATTATCCCTGGCTAAAGTTGGATTTCAGTGTGCGTGACTATTAATTTAATGTTTAGCCAGCGGTTTTTATAACTTTTTGTTTGTTTGTGTGGTGGGAGTCAGGAGATCACTTTTTATTGAGAACTATGACTGATAAAAATGTTGCAAGTCCTTAGCAGAACCCCAGGTTAATTTTTTAAACAATTGAACCTCTTACCTTGCTATCAGCGTAACAGAAGTTTAAGAGCGAGACCTCCTATCCTCTCGACTTTTTTGACAAATTAACTAATATTGCCCAGTACATCACAAATTTCCAGTAAATATTGAGGTTGACTGCACAGTTCTGTGAAGGATATATAATTAACTGTAATATCTACCATGGGAAGTAATCATGTATACTCTCGTGAGTAACGTGACGTGCGCGAGAATCGGTGGCGGTTCTAGCCGCATCGGTAACTTACGGGGTATGTAAACCGGTCGCTCAGAAAGCAAACGCAAACTACTGATCGTAATCTTGCCAAGAAATCAACAATCAGCTGAAAGATGCTGATGTTGACAGCGATGTCCTGTAAAGGATATGCGAGGGAGGGGGGGGGGGGGGGGGGGGGGGTGGCAGGGGATGAAGTTTTCTTGATCACTATCCAAATATATTTATATTCTCTAGCCAGCATTTTTTTTTTATTTGTGAAAAGCATCCTTACGTAACTTGAGACTGAATCATGTTGATAGTTTTATTGCAACACAACCATCTTGCACCCCATCTTACGTGCCATCACTGTGCAATGCCTGTCAAAGTGACCCCGAGGGGTATGCCGACGGTAGCGAAGCTGGATAAGGACCAAACAAAGTTACACACACACACACATATACACACACACTCACACACAGGTGCGCGCACGCACACACAATACAAACGCACGCACGCAAGCGCGCTCATACACACATACACACCCTCTTTCTCTGTCATATAACAGAAAGGTTTTCGTTTTCGTCCCTTCTAGAACAATCGTTTTCTTTAAGTCTCTCTCTCTCTCTCTCTCTCTCTCTCTCTCTCTCTCTCTCTCTCTCTCTCTCTCTCTCTCTCTCTCTCTCTCTCTCTCTCTCTCTCTCTCTCTCTCTCTCTCTCTCTCCTTTCTACTGTTATGCAGATAGAATGAAGCCAAGGAATTTTGGAAATGTATAACGAAATCGAATGTCATAAACCAAGGGCTCCGTGAAACTGCAACGTTAGACGTAAATTTGCAGGTACTGGTTGACACTCATAGAAGAATACGCTTGGGAACACATTTATTATGCTATTTCTTTGACTTCAGGTATCCATTAGAAATTTACATTGATGTATATAACGTAAAACACGAAGGAACGAACCGATCCTGTCTTATCTTTAAATGTTCGTATATACTAGCTTTCCCGTAGAGGTTAGAACAAGAATCGCCACGGCAAGGAAAGACTTTTTAAAGATGAAAAATATGCTGACCCTTAACAGTCTATCAAATTCAATGAGATAAAGAGAGTTGAATCAATATACTGTTGTACGCACGTGAAACATGTAATAGCTTTTGAAATGCAAAGAGATGTGAAGATAATGAAATTCGAAATAAGTAAGAACAATGTGGGTTTGTAGAAGTCAAGTGTACCCAAAATACTAATAATTTGATTGGCAGCAAAAATGGGGCGTTTGATAGAAATAAACAAAGACCTTCATATTTGCTAAATTGACCACACAAAGGCATTCGATAAAGCTAAGCCTGCTGCGCGTAGGCAAAGTGTTAGTGACACAAGCTCTTTTGAAACAGAATGAGATTGGTCGTTGTCTAGATCCTAATGCTTCTTCTATATCACTGCATATTGGAAGATGAGCTAGCCACCTGTCTCACACCACAAGTTACCACTGTAGCACACATCCACCAGTCAGTGAACAAGATTGAATTTGCGCACATAATTTCCTTTTAATGACGAATGAACACGGACACAAGCAAACATATATAAACCAGGAAACAGTAATTCCAGAATAGATCTTCCTCACAACCTTCCACTCGAATAACACAGCCTTCTTCAGACCTACTTAATCTCCTCCACTACGACAGTTATCCAGCCAGTATTCCCGGCCCGAATTCACTCTATTCAACCCACTCTGGGTCTAAGCCTCAACTTAAAACTATCCGACCCTCTCTCGGTCTAAAATTCAACTAACTCTCCCTGAAAAAAAAACACAGCTAGAAGTTCTCTCCCTAACTCAGCTATCCTTCAATTTCCTCGGACCGCCGACCTCATTGTCGGGTCCCAAAAACTCAACTGTCCCTCCAGTCCCCTGACTCCACACACACTACCCCACAGCTCAAACTGTCTGCCCAACAACTACACTAGCCGGCTGAAACCTCCCTCAACTCTCCCTTAAATCACTGTCTCCAACCTTCCCTGTCTGTCCTCTCATTTGCCCTCTCTGGGGACCTACTACCCAGCCCCATTTTACCTCCGTCTATTCTTTCTCAGGGTCGGTAATGTTAATGAACCCAGGCATGTTACAGTTAGGATCTTAACATTTCGTAGGCCTCAGTGCGCATCGAAACAGATGGCCAGTCTTTCCTCCTGTAGCGAACGTCTAGAACAGACATGGAACTCTCCTCCGACCGTGCTCATGCCACTGTCAGCGTAACGCCCTAAATATGATACCAATGCGACCGCTTCTGTATGCTTATGTGAGACTCACTTGAGTTTGCTTGTCATTTACAATTTGGTTCCGTCGCCCTGCTACTGAGTGAGTGCGTGGCGCGACTATGTGAGCTGTGATAATCGCGTGGAATGCTTCTACATATCCGCTTTTGTTTGTACAATGACCTGCATGTTCGGAACAATGGCTATCGGCTGTTGCTGAATTGACTGATTTGCCTTTTCGGTTCACGAGTGCCTTTTTCAGGAGACTCCTGGGAGTCGGCGCTGGAGCTACGGAGTTCGTGCTTAATGCGACGCTTTCGGCGGGTCGCCCTGCGGATAGAGACAGAGCGATGTGAGAAAACCCGGTGCAATGAGCTCTTTATGGTGACTGCCGATTCCATTGACGATGAACTGTGGTTTTCGTGGAGGACTTTTGTGTTGGCATTCTGGCGACGGCATTATGCACAGTTTACCTGTGCGGGCTGTTGGATTGCCGAGACTCCTGTCTGTTCCACTTTTCACATTGGACAGTGGGGCGTATTTTGTGTGATATTCACTGGCACAGGAACGGAGCATAAAGGGGACGAACCGTTGCCGTGAAGTTGGAACCTAGACTAACTATCTAACTGTCATCTACAAATGAGACGTCAGTTGCTGTCCCGTGGTAGTTGTGGACTGTATGTCAGATATAACTGTCATCTACAAGTGAGACGTCAGTTGCTGTCCTGTGGTAGTTGTGGACTGTATGTCAGATATAACTGTCATCTACAAGTGAGACGTCAGTTGCTGTCCTGTGGTAGTTGTGGACTGTATGTCAGATATAAACTGTCATCTACAAGTGAGACGTCAGTTGCTGTCCTGTGGTAGTTGTGGACTGTATGTCAGATATAACTGTCATCTACAAGTGAGACGTCAGTTGCTGTCCTGTGGTAGTTGTGGACTGTATGTCAGATATAACTGTCATCTACAAGTGAGGACGTCAGTTGCTGTCCTGTGGTAGTTGTGGACTGTATGTCAGATATAACTGTCATCTACAAGTGAGACGTCAGTTGCTGTCCTGTGGTAGTTGTGGACTGTATGTCAGATATAACTGTCATCTACAAGTGAGACCGTCAGTTGCTGTCCTGTGGTAGTTGTGGACTGTATGTCAGATATAACTGTCATCTACAAGTGAGACGTCAGTTGCTGTCCTGTGGTAGTTGTGGACTGTATGTCAGATATAACTGTCATCTACAAGTGAGACGTCAGTTGCTGTCCTGTGGTAGTTGTGGACTGTATGTCAGATATAACTGTCATCTACAAGTGAGACGTCAGTTGCTGTCCTGTGGTAGTTGTGGACTGTATGTCAGATATAACTGTCATCTACAAGTGAGACGTCAGTTGCTGTCCTGTGGTAGTTGTGGACTGTATGTCAGATATAACTGTCATCTACAAGTGAGACGTCAGTTGCTGTCCCGTGGTAGTTGTGGACTGTATGTCAGATATAACTGTCATCTACAAGTGAGACGTCAGTTGCTGTCCTGTGGTAGTTGTGGACTGTATGTCAGATATAACTGTCATCTACAAGTGAGACGTCAGTTGCTGTCCCGTGGTAGTTGTGGACTGTATGTCAGATATAACAGTGTTTAATATTGGACAATCATGTCGGCTCTGTGACTTAGGGGCCGTGAACGTGTTTTACAATTCCCCGACACACCGAGTCGAGTGTTCAAAATCAACTGTAGATGATTTGGAAGCAGACCGCCTTCCATTGATTTAGAAGGCACGAGTGGCGGTCGTTCACAGAGCGATGGCAAAGTACAGAAGGTAAAAAATTGCTAAGTAAATCACAGTCAGACAAAAATGCCGGAGTTGACTACGACGTCCTGTAAGAACATGCAACTTTTATTATTGCTGGAATAACAAAGGTGTTAAATAGACAGGTGGTGCGCACAGACAATTAATTCCTTCTCGGCTTGAACAAAGCAGTCACAAGCATGGCTTTAGTTGGTGTGGTGTGGGAGTTGCCAGTCACCTGACACGGTAATGATCAGTTCCCCCAGCCTCAGCCACCGACACCGCATGTATCACTTCATGAATGAGTTTCCATTCATCAGAAAATTAAACCTGATAAAATAAAAAAACACGACGCGGTTCCGACAAACGGGCCAGGAAATATGATCTTCAGGGCTGGTTTTAAATACAAGCACATCCATTTCGCTGAATATGACCTGCCAGGAAAACAATGACGGGAAACAAAGATGATAAAACCCAATCTGAGTTTTGGCTTGGAAATTCCTAACCTTTGTCGGTCTATACAACGCCATCTGTTCTTTAGCTACACGTCACATGGCCTTCTGCCCTATATCATTCTGTATCTTTTACGTGAAGTGGAGTAACGTGTTTCTTTTCGCTAGATACGTGGCGTAATCACGTGATGGTTATTCGGACGTGGTTGCATTGGTTCGAATGACTGCTGGAGAAAACATCAGAATGGCAGGCGGATGGATACAATGGTAGAAAGACCGAAGGAAGGAGGGAATAAATGAATGAATGAATGAATGAAAAAATGAATAGTCAGATGGACGATTAGACAGACAGACAGACAGACAGACAGACAGACAGACAGACAAAATCACTGTATCAAGTTGCAATCTGCCAATGTTTTGATTGACTGGTTTTTTTTTTTTTTTTTTTTTCCCGCGTTTCCATCCTGTTTCAGGATATTGCGGTCAACACCAGCATCTTTCAGCTGTATGTTGATTCCTAGGCTAGATTACGCTCATCAGCACGCCACGACTTTCTGAGCGACCGGCTCCATACTCTCATAAGTCACTTTTGCGATTCGAACCACTGCTAATTCTCGTCGCGTCACGTGACGAGAGTATTCGGAGTTAGCGGAGAAAGCTGCTAACCCCTCGGCCACGGAGCCGGTTTTGATTGACTGGTGGCTTGATTTATTTATTGATCGAACTGAAATAATTGTAACCGGACACGTGATCTGTCTCTCTCAGGAGATACAAGAATGCACGGACGCCAAATGTTTCCGGAACGCTGCTCAATACTTTATATTGTTATATTGTATACATTTTCAATTTTCACAGCTTTACATAACCCCCCCCCCCCCCCACACACACACACACACACACACACACACACACACACATGAAATGAAAGATAGCAGTATAAGGCTGTCAATTGTTGAATGAATGTATCAGTTCAGGAATCTTCACAGCCAGCCCAATGGCTTAAATATATTTTGATGAATGATATGTCATTCAGAACACCTCTCTATGAATTCTACCAACCTGTGTCTCAGCTCTGTTTCTACATGATGCGACTGATCGGTTTTGTTTCAGTAATCGGAATAATGGCAATTATAAACTGACATGACTACTGGATTAGTCGACAATATTTCTAGAAATTATACGGATAGTCAGTGCTTCGATGATGGGAACCACTCATGCAATTTCACAATGCCATAACTGAGTATACAAGTGTATCTCCGATATACTTGTATGTGAAGCTGAAGATTTCACAGTCTTTCGATAGCATCAGCATTTAATTTGGTTCATTTTGTCAATATGCGGACTTTGCGTCTTAAAAACTGTTACGTCTTGTTTAGTGTGCCTTTGTTGGTGTTGGCAGGTTGGTTGGTTAGTTGGCTGATTGACTGGTGGGTTAGTTGGCTGCTTGGTTGATTTGTTGGATGGTTAGTTGGTTGGTTGGTTGATTGGCTGGCAGTTTGGTTGTTTGGTAGGTTGGCTTGTTGGTCGGTTGATAGATTGGCTGGTGGATTGGTAGGTTGGCTGGTTCGTTTGTTGGTAAATTGGCTGGTTAGAAGGTTGGCTGGTTGGTCGGTTGGTTGGCTGGCTAGTTGATTGGATGGCTGGCTGGTTGACTGGTTGGTTGGTTGGTTTATTGATTGGTTGGTTGGTTGGCGGGTGGTTTGGTTGGCTGGCTGGCTGGCTGCTGGTTGGATGACTCGTTGGTTGGTAATCCGCTGGAAGTCTGAGTTTTAACTCTTACGTTCGATGCATCGTCGCCCAAGTCATCTAAGCCTGAAAATAACATTACATCTATGCGTCTATCCGACTGAGATTGGTGTAGAGCAGTGTTTCCCAACCTTTTTTGTGCTATGCCCCACCTAAGCCTTTCTAAAATTCTTATGCCCCCCCCCCCCCCCCCCCCGCCCGCGCCCCCCCCCCCCCACACAACATATACATTATTTTAATATTCAAAAATTAAAAAGAAACTTGACTGATATGTTTTAGGAAGAAATCACTAGGAAATTATTGAGCAAATACAGTAAGTAAATTTTCAAAACATATAATGGAGAACTGAAATTCAAGAAAAAATCATTTTAGTGAAAGATTTTTCTGTCAGGTTCCAATTTAGTTAACTTCAGTCTCAAGTCTGCCCGTTTTGTTATATCCAGCCGATTTCTGCCATTTTCGAATTGCCCCCCTTAACAATCGAATTTCCCCCCTGTGCGGCGTGGGCCCCACGTTGGGAAATACTGGTGTAGCGGCTTTCTTCCCAACCAGATGCAGAAGTACCATCTCCTCGGAGACCGCTTTCATAGCTCACCTTCCCCTCAAAATCTAAAGGGGCGTGCGAGACCGGTTCTGGAACTTCGTATCTTCAGAGGCATATTAGGATGTAACATGATTGGTTCATCACAAGAAAACCGGACTGTTTGAGATTAGGCCTCTGATACTAATATTTCGCCCATATATTTTTGGTATTTCTTCTTCTTCTGCGTTCATCCGGAGTTTTTTTTTTTTTTTTTTTCGGACGTGATTGCGTTGTGCCTGTTTACAGCAGAGCTGCGGTCTTGCGCCGTTAGGCCGACACATCCGACTTCTGCGGGCATTTGTTGACCGGGTTAACCTTCCCGGGGTTTTTGGTATTTCATTTTTCAACAGGCTTCGACGCAATACCCGGGAGGATCTTGTGGAGTTGAGGTTTCTTTGTTTTGCGTAAGCTGCAATGATTGCAGAAGTTTTCTCATTCTGGCCTGGTAACCCAGCCAAGTGGACGCTACAAACATACTGCTCTGAAAGTGTATTGCATTTCTCAGGGTGCTCGTCCCAGCGTAAGAAAGACATTTTCCACCTGATGTATTCGGTAATTCCATCGCTAGTCCGCGTCTACGAAGATCTAAGCCAAGTAAGTAGATACAATTGGCAAGTTAGTAAAAACACGTGTGTACTCCCTGAGACAGGCTGGCTTCTCGGAGATACACTTGTATATTCCCAGGATCAATCTGATATCCTAGAACTCTGGAATATTAACATAGGCTAATGGGGAAATTAGACTTTCGCTTCAGTGTTTCAGCAAAGAATCGCATCCCGTACATGTGTACGGAAGTTGAAATGGCCATGCGGTTAGTTTGATTACTTGTGTACATAGTGGTCTACGTTCAATCCGTAGCTGTGGCACGGATTAGTTTCTTCCACCAGTACAGTTCTAGGGTAGACCCCGCCGTTAAAATAGGGTTTAGAACCATCTTCAGAAGATTCTGAGGTTTGTTTGAGAAGGTTAGGTGACATGGGAGGGAACTGACCACTATTCTTCATTATGCCAGAACCTAGAAAATTAGAAGACCTAATATTTCACTATCTAGTGGTAAGATCTGTTATGAGGCTACCTCCTTTATATATATATATATATATATATATATATATATATATATATATATATATATATATATATATATATATATATATATATATACATACATACACACACATATACATATATATGAATATTAATCTCTGAAATTATTGTGTGTAGTAATCTGTCATGAATAATAATCTCTGAAATATATCTTTGTAAATCGAGGTGAGAAAAAGGATCCTTTAAAAACTATGTCGAGCCAATCCTGAAGTATAGAAGCAAATCAGCCAAGTGGAGGATTATGTGGATGCTGTGGAGATGTGGTTTTATAACAGAATGATGATAACACATGAAATGATTAAACAGAGTACTGGTCTGAAGTATAGAAGCAAATCAGCCAAGTGGGGGATTATGTGGAAGCTGTGGAGATGTGGTTTTATAACAGAATGATGATAACACGTGAAGTGATTAAACAGAGTACTGGACTTATCAAGTTATCAGACAAACAGAAATGTTAGTCGTATTAGAAGAGGCCAACCTACATTCCCAAAGAATGAGAGGAAGAAAGCGGGATTACCTCGTGATAACAGGAAATTTAGACGGGAGGATAGGTGGCAAGGGGGAACATTAGTAAATGAAATGATTTGACGAAAGACTAGACCGGCATGCGCATAAACGCCACATGGCATGGACTGTGGGAAGAAGAAATCTTCTATCAGTCTCTGTCTAAAATGGGGAAAGGGTAGAAAGAAACAAAATGGATATTTGAGCTCACACAGGTGTCTGAAAAAACTGTCAGATAGTGGGCACAAAGCGCGTCTGCATGTTCACTGATAGCTCGCTTCCCAGATGTACTCAACATGTGTTTAGATAAGATGTTGTAATCAACGGTCTGTCTGCCTGCCTGCCTGCCTGCCTGCCTGCCTGTCTGTCTGTCTGTCTGTCTGTCTGTCTGTCTGTCTGCCTGTCTGCCTGCCTGCCTGTCTGTTTGTCTGTCTGTCTGTCTGTCTGTCTGTCTGTCTGTCTGTCTGTCTGTCTGTCCGTCCGTCCGTCCGTCCGTCCGTCCGTCTGTCTGCCTGCCTGCCTGCTTGCCTGTCTGTCTGTCTGTCTGTGGATGGGTAGGTAGTTAGGTATTTGGGTAGGCAGGTAGGTACTTATGTACATGTGCTGATGATACCACGCAGATCTAACCCTATCAGCCGACAACAACAGGCAGGTGGAAAGACAGATTCATCATTCATCGTATAAAAGAAACACGAACGATGATATTTAAAGAGGAAACACAGACGCCCGCTCAGCAAGGAGCAAATGCGGGGATTGGGAGCACGCTCACGGGACAGAGATAGAGGGTAAAGGGAGCGGAGAGAGAGGGGGAGGAGAGAGAGAGAGAGAGAGAGAGAGAGAGAGAGAGAGAGAGAGAGAGAGAGAGAGAGAGAGAGAGAGAGAGAGAGGGTAAAAACCGCGGTTGTTCTAGAAGGGACGTAAATGGAAACCTTTCTGGTGTATTCAGGAACAAGGAACATAATTTTGTTACATTTTTAAGCGCGCTCGCTCTTAATTATACCTACACCGGCAATAAGTTAGGCCTCAGCGTTAACTTCTCGTTCAGCAACCAACGACAAACTACTGAACGCATCATTGCCTAGGAAACGATGTTGCTTGTTGTTGACCTTAGCCCCAAGGAAATGTGCTGGAAAGTAAGGCGTCGGCATGATACTGACATCACATCACATCGCGACCGTTCTATACAAATATGCGGCTAACACCACCTGTGTGATACGTCTCAAGGCGTGTAAAAATGGTCATTTACTTGTACTCACGCTGAGAATTAATGTCTTGAATTACCTGCTGCCCAGTGGCGCTGTGTTCGAATCCCCATCGAGGCAATGTTTTTTTTATTAAAGTAACCTGCACTTCCACCTAGACCCAGCCTGAAGTAGATATCAGGAAAAGTATATGTAGATGTAGATATCAGGAAAAGTATATGTAGATGTAGATATCAGGAAAAGTATATGTGGCCGGCTAAGATTGACTACATCACCATCGTATGCCGACTGGCCTGTACAAACATAGTCGTGGAAAGGGGTTCTTTAATGTTGCTATTACCGCAAGAAAGGCATTACGCAGCTGTGAATCCAGCAAGCAGAACGAATCAAACTAAACGCCCAACATTCGTCTTTTCCAAAAATTAGGAAATCTACAATTTTCTCAATTTAAATGTGGTAAATGTTCTTCTATTATCATTCTGACTGTCCCGTTCTCCGACGCTCTCATGACAAACATGACAGCTGGAGTTTTGTTCATTTTATATGTAAACCTAGTCTAGCGTGTTTACCGCTCTCCTTTCGGTGCCCCGTTGCTTTTCTTATGAGGGGCTATCGTTCTGGAAGTTGGTTGGGAGATTTGGAGTCCAGGCAGATAAGATTTCGCTCTGAAGTGAAGACGTTGGCCTGACAGAATTTACAGCTTCGCAGATATCTACGCGGCAAGTTATCATTCATTGTGTTATCATGTTTTTTTTTAAATTATCGTATAAATAAATTCGGTGGTGGCGTTGACGAAGGTGTCTTTAGGTACGCTGGAGATGGATGTTGTCGTGAGTTTGTCCGCGCCTGAATTAAATGCTCACCAAAGTGCTACAATATCTTCAGCTGCGAAGACTTGCTGGCAAGACAAATGTAATCAGACGCACTAGCACGGACCCGGGTCGGTTTCTTCAATAATAAATAGAAATGACATTCACTGACAGGCCTTGACTCTGAACTGATATTCCACGATAGTTAATGGAATTGCCCGAGCCTTGAAGCGCACAAGTGCTATTTGTTTGACGTACGTAAATAATAATCGTGTGGGAAAAATTAGATAAAAGATCATATGTTTATAGGAACAGTCTGGTATAAGAAGAGAAAACTTTGGTGTTCAAGTGGAAAAAAAAGTATGCCAACATTTTGTTGGGTAAGCGCGAACAGAAAGAATACTATGTGTATGTGCGTGCTTGCGTAAGCCAGCGCACTTATACAGTAACATGACTTGAATGACCCGGCGGTGTACTTCCCATTCAGTGTATGGTCATTGTGGCTGAATCAGCCAGAATTTGTCTATGCGCATATAATGGTTGGCCTGAGTGGCATTGATCAGACTACCTATAAACGACTCAGTGGCGATTCTTCATTCTTCAACTTTCGCCATGTACCCACACCCCCCCCCCCCCCCCCATATTGTGACACAATCCCTCAACCATCTTAGTGTCGAATGGTCTACAAAACTACAGGGTTAACACCACAAACCCAATACGCTTCCCAGCGTTTAATATGGTTCTTTAAAACAAAATGTCCCGAATCAGGAACCCACTGTGGGTAAGTGAAGTGTTAGAGCCATGACACTGGTCAGTCCTGAGTGCACGGAGGGTTAGATGACCAGTCACTAAATCACGTAGCCAGTGACGAGTCCAGGTATTGAAACCTGTCCCCACCTCGCTCACGCCATTGTCGGTTCCACTGCCTAACCGTTCAGCCAACGCGCTCCCCTGTATGGTTCGTTACTTCACATACAACAGTACTTTTGCGTCATCAGCTAGATAACAATAATAACAACCGATAAAACAAACCTGGTAGGAAATATATTTATCAATTGGGGGGGGAGGGGGGGGGGGGGGGGGAGAATTATAGAAAGTCAGCCATCTTAAACATCTAAATTTACTGCTGACGGGTTATGGAAATGTGATGACAGAACTTAAAAGAATAACAAAGATTGCTCTGCAAAAACTAAAGCAATTGAAGCCTTTTTGTGGATTGGAACACACAGGATGTCAAAAATCTGAACACCAAGCGATGTATATTTCTTATGGCAACATATGCGGGGGGACTTGGATATCTCCAAATCAGCTGAAAAGCACATGTGCGTTTTTGAATATAAATGTTACAAAGGAGCATTTTAAATCCATAAAAAAAAAAAGAACAAACAGATCTGTCCACTAAGAGCTCAATGTTGAAGAATATAAATACTGTCATTACTGCCTATAGTACCTGCTTTTGTAGGGCATGAGAGTCTTGAGCCTGAGGATTTAAGGCCGCCTAGCTAGTGCCGCGAAAAGTGCTGTTTAGGGTTTTGCAAAGGACATGCGACTGAATGAAAGAATACTCAGAAAGACTGAGTTTTAACTCCTAAGTCTGAAGCATTGAGAAACCAGGGGGTGTCTAGCTGGTCATGCGTCGAAGTTCCTGCAGCGAGGCACCGTCGTAATTTGAAGGTGACAGGTTCGAATCTCGGTTGGTAACTATGGCTTTCATGTTTTTATGTTGCCTAGTGCGTCCTCTAGTCTCTGCTTTCTTCTTCTACTTCAAGTAGCACCAAACAATACATGTGTGCTTATTTATGAACTGTCTTAGTGTCCTCAAAGGGTTCCCCAACTGATATTTGAGCCCCAAAGAGTTCCCGAATTCATGGCCACAAGAATAATACAATGATGCAATGTGCGTCTTAGCTGATTTAAGTAGCGTAAGTAAAGTAAGCAACATATAGAGTCGGGGAACGATATGAGGATCGTGTATGTTCTGAATTCATGGCCACAAATCCAATGCAACTCTGCACTTTGAGTGTTATCTGATTTACGTATGATCTATCAGGTATGAACACTTGTCCACGCTGTGAGGCGTATTGAGAAAGTGGTAGTAAGTCAATACCACTTTAAGACGCCTTATGCGTTTTGGACATATGATGCTACACCCATATTGTTAGATCAAGCGGCGCTCGGTGGGGAATGAGGTCAGTATGTCGCCGGCCACCTTGACTTCTCAAGACATTTTCCGGTACCCATGTTAAGCTGGGTCGGCATGGGAGTCCAGGTTAGTTTTTAAAATGCTTCTTGATGCGGATTCGAATTCTTGACCACAAGGCCGACAGGAAAGCGTCTAGCCACTACAGTTCCGCGGCTCCCTTGAATATTTTGTGTGTGGCCCCACAATTGTTTAGACAATAGGAACTCAGTGGGTGATGTGGTCAATATCACACCGATAGCTTTTACTTCCCATAACATTTTCTGGTACCCAGTTTAGACTGGCCAGTTCTAAAGCCCAGGTCTATTAAAACACATCCATGCCTCGATAACACTTGTCCACTTGGTTGGTAGGCAAATGTGCTAGCCACACGGCCATCACGGCTCGCTATGTGCTGTAAATGTTCACACAATCAAGGACGTTTCTTCCAAAGCTCGTGTTCAATTATCAGGATACCGCTTTCATGTTGCAGTGACAGATAACCCTGTTTGAGAAAGTCGACTTTCATGCCGTCAACTCGACTTTAACATATGGTTTTGGGGGAATTTATTCCACCATTGAAACTGTTCCAGGCCTCTATTAAATCTTGCCCTTGGCAGGGGCGCTCAGGTTCAAAGCCGATTTATGGGATTGTTTCGTGTAAATGTCTCTTCTGATAATAGCGTTATCATTTTATCCTATTTGAAGAAATACTGGCGTAGGCTAACACAGTTTTCCGACTCTCGACGCGGCACATTGGTGCCACAAGAGTGAGTGAATGGTGTGAACGCAATATACATTCCTTTCTTTCTTCCTCGTTTGTACTGTTAAGTTAGTTGCATATCCTTTACACGACGTCACAGTTAACCCCAACATTTTTGGCTGCTTGTAATTTCTTGGCAAAGAATACGTTCAGTAGTTTGTCATTGCTTTCTGAACGACCGACACTCATACCATTGAATGAAAACCAGCGCAAGACAGTCTGCCTCATAATCGCCTGCAGTTGTATTTCGAACTTGTAAGCGGGAATACGAATTGCGTTCGTAAGCCCCTCGCCACATCGCCAGTTGTTTGTCCTGTCGAGGCTCTCCCCTGGGTGCTCTGGTTCGGCTTGAGCCAGGTATTTGTTTGTAGGTCAGGTGTGATTCCTTGCTTTGATCTCTACTCACTCGTCCACACGGCAGGTACGTAAACTGTGCCCAGGTTGGTTGGTAATATTTCTTTTGTTTATAGGTTTGTAATGCTTACTTAATTTATAGATTGGTAATGTTTCCTCTCTTTATAGGTTGGTAATGTTTACGTTCTTAAAGACTGATAATATTTCCTTTCTTTATAGGTTAGTAATGTTTACTTCGCCGGCTTCCTGGCCTAGAGGTTAGCAACTTTTCTCCGTAATCTCGTATACTCTCGTAAGTAACGTGACGACGGTGAGAATCAGCAGTGGTTCAAATCGCGTCGGTAAATATGTGAGCGGGCCGCTCAGAAAGCAATGGCAAACTACTGAGCGTAATCTTGCCAAGAAATCAAAAATCAGCTGAAAGATGCTGATGTTGACAGCGATGTCCTGTAAAGGATATGCTAAAAAAAATGTTTACTTAATTTATAGATTGGTAATGGTTCCTCTTTTTATAGGTTGGTAATGTTTACTTTCTTCTGAGGTTGGTAATTTTTACTTAATTTATAGATTGGTAATGTTTCCTCTCTTTATAGGTGGTTATGATTACTTAATTTATAGAATGGTAATGTTTCCTCTTTTTATAGGTTGGTAATGTTAATTAATGTATAGATTGGTATCAAAAGAAGTGCACCGCTGAAAACCTTGACTGGAGAAATCATCACTGATAAGAAACAGCAGATGGATAGATGGGTCGAGCACTATTTAGAGCTTTACTCAAGTGAGACCAAGCTGGCGGATGATGCCCTCAACGCCATAGAGGCCCTGCCAACTCTTGACCACCTGGACACACTTCCCACTATAACAGAAGTTAAGTGTGCTATAAATGAGCTTGCATCTGGCAAGGCTCCAGGTAAGGATGGGATTCCAATAGAGGTGATCAGGAGTGGGCAAGACACCCTCGCTCTACAGATCCACCAGCTAATAGAGCTATGCTGGCGAGAAGGACAAGTCCCACAGGATTTCAAAGATTCAAACATCATAACGCTGTACAAGAACAAGGGAGATCGGAGCGTCTGCAACAACTATAGGGGTATCTCACTTCTGTGTATTGTTGGGAAAGTATTTGCCAGAATTGTCCTGCGCAGACTTCAAGTCCTGGGAGATCAAGTCTACCCCGAATCACAGTGCGGCTTCCGTCAGAACCGGTCTACCATTGATATGATATTCTCATTGCGACAGATGCAAGAAAAATACCGGGAACAAAATCAGCCACTGTTTATTGCCTTCATCGACCTCACAAAGGCATTCGATTTGGTCAGTTGTGAGGGTCTGTTCAAAGCACTAAAGAAGATTGGCTGTCCACCAACTCTTCTGTCCATTGTGGAATCGTTCCACACAGGCATGAAGGGTATAATCAAGTTTGATGGCTCAACTTCAGAAGAGTTTGAAATCAAGAGTGGAGTTAAGCAAGGTTGTGTACTAGCCCCCACCCGCTTTGGGATATACTTTTCACTTCTACTGAAATATGCCTTTCGTGATCAGGATGACGGTATATACATTCACTCACGCTCAGATGGTGGCCTCTATAATGCTCAGATATTGAAGGCCAACACCAAAATTAACAGGGTACTAATCAGAGAGTTGCTTTTTGCGGATGATGCTGCGATTACGACCCACTCTGAGGAAGAATTACAACATCTACTATCTGCATTCTCCAATGCTTGTTCTGAATTTGGTTTAACAATTAACAAAAAGAAGACACAGATTATGTCACAAGGTGCACATGGTGTACCATCAATCTTTATTGACGACGCCGAACTGGAGATAGTAGACCATTTTACATATCTTGGATCAGAGGTAAATAGCAAATTATCCCTCGATCAGGAAATCAACATCAGGATTGGCAAGGCAGCAACAACAATGAACATGTTAGCAAAAAGAGTCTGGGAGAACAGGAAGCTTACTGCCAAAACAAAAGTCCTCGTCTACCAAGCCTGTGTCCTTAGTACTCTTCTTTATGGCAGTGAAACCTGGACAACTTACTCACGCCAAGAGAAACGTTTAAACAGCTTTCATATGCGGTGTCTGCGAAGAATACTTGGTATTAAGTGGCAAGACAAAATCACAAATACTGAAGTATTGGAAAGATCAGGTTGTGTGACGGTGTATTCCATGCTCAGTCTTCGTAGACTTAAGATGGATAGGACACGTTAGGATGGATGATGGTAGAATACCAAAGGACATCTTTTTTGGTGAATTACAGACGGGTAGGAGATCTCAGGGTCGGCCTCTACTACGATACAAAGATGTGTGTAAGCGGGACATGATTGATACAGGCATTGATAATGCACAATGGGAGCACGTCGCCGCTGAACGTGTTGCATGGAGGGCAACTATCAGAAATGGAATAAAGACAAAGGAGAAAATGATTGCAGATAAAGCACACACAGAGCGTGAGAGACGTAAGATGGTGCAAAATGGTGGAAATGACCATGTTTTCACATGCACCTACTGTGGGCAAACATTTGCAGCAAGAATTGGCCTTACCAGCCACACTCGCCACCGTCATGGATCGTAGTTATTGCCATATGACAGTTATTAAGCCTTTTTGAAGCACAATGTACCAAACTATCGTCTGTCAAGACGGAAAGGTGCCATTGTATGTATAGATTGGTAATGTTTCCTCTCTTTATAAGTTGGCAATGTTTACTTTATTCTGAGGTTGGTAACATTTCCTTTCTGTATATGTTGGTAATATTTCCTTTCTGTATAGATTGGTAATATTTACTTTCTGTATATGTAATAACATTGTAATAATAAGTAATAAGTGGAACAGTTTCAATGGTGGAATAAATTCCCCTAAAACCATCTGTTTAAGTCGAGTTGACGGCATGAAAGTCGACTTTCTCAAACAGGTTATCTGTCACTGCAACATGAAAGTGGTAAATGAGGAAATGCAACCTAAAGACAAAATGTCATGGCAGGGCAGATCTGACCCTATGCCTTGGTTGGCAGTCGGCCTAGGATCGAAGCTCCGAAAGGCGGACAGTTAGAACATTGCTTTGCTGATCCGGCAGCTTCAGCAACTTGTCTTGTTCCAGATGTATATGTATTACCTTTCCTCTGGAGTGAACTAGGCAGGCCGAGAGATGGATCATGATGCATGAACAACACATGAGTAGTATACAATGTGGTATTTAATTAGCAAATGGGGTTTCAAACCCTCCATAGATCGTTCCTTACGAGGTTATCCCGCCATCTTGTTTCGTCATAAAAGCGGACCTCAATTGACCTCAATATTTGAACTTGGCGGTTATTTTCTTGGGTCTGGTTGTCACTTCCTGATGTCGCAGCCGTCCGGGGTGCGGGCGGACGGCGGCGGACGGCGGCGGGCGGCGGGGCGAGTTCGAGTCCCATAAAATACTTATGTAGGTGTAAAGGTGACTATTATTAGTCATGGATCCGAGATGGAAACATCCTTTTACGGCTTTGATTGCTGGACCAACGGGGTAGTGGAAAATCCGTCTTTGTGCAAAAGTTTCTGGCGCATCTACCAGACATGGTCGACCCGATTCCAGAGGAGATTATATGGTGCTACGGAGAATGACAATCCATGTATGAGACTATGAAGGGTATTCAATTTAACGAAGGCTTACCAGATATGGAGCAGTGGACAGGCGATAGACTTCGTCTAGTGGTAATAGATGACCTAATGTCCGAGACAGATGATAGGGTGACTAAACTATTTACTAAAGGTAGTCATCATCGCAATCTCAGTGTTGTGTATATAGTCCAGAATCTCTTTGGGAAGAATAAAGAGCAAAGAACCATCAGTCTGAATTCATACTATCTAGTGGTATTAAAGAACCCACGTGAAGGATCTCAGATTACTAACCTGGCCAAACAGATGTATCCAGGCCGAGTGTCATATGTCCAAGAGAGTTTTAAGGACGCGACAGCGGCTCCACGCGGTTATTTGTTGTTTGACCTTCGACAGGAAACACCGGATCAGCTCCGATTACGAAGTCATATTCTTCCAGATCAGCGTCAAGTCGTCTACGTTCCTAAATAATATGTTCCACCGAATAAAACTCTACGGGGCCATGCTGCGATTTCTAGGCGAGGAGAAGTCAGCTGACGCGAAAGCCGTAATTAAATCGGCTTCCCCTGACCTCGTCCAATCAATATGCGAGTGCTGTCACAATGTGTTAAAAGGTAATGTTCCACTTTCACCGGCTCAGAAGAGACGATTGCGACGGCACAAGAACAGTCTGAGAGCGCTCACGCGTAAGAAGCTATCTATCAAGAAGAGGAAACAAATCTTGCAACAAGGTGGTTTCTTAGGTGCTTTATTAGGTAGGGCCTATTCTAAACGTGTTGAAAGGTGTCGTGGGCTTATACTGAAGAAAATGATCTTGATCGATCCCCGGATGCTGGAAAAACCCTACATACCACCCGACACATTAACAGATAACTTGCGCGACTTGGATCAGCAAATAGAGAAAAAGCACACACTAGCAGTCTGGATAGATTTAGAAAAAGCATTTGATAAAGTATGGAAGGAAGGACTGAAAGTAAAACTGCAAAACATGCATGTTTGTGGAAAAATGTATAAATGGATCAGCCACTACCTTGAGAACAGAACTGCCAGGACAAAAGTACAAGGACAAACAAGCAAAATGATGCTGCTGGAGCAAGGTGTCCCCCAAGGAGGAGTTCTTTCACCAACATTATTCCTAGTATATATAAATGACATCACAGAAAATTTTCCAGCCAGAGTACACACATCCTCCTTTGCAGATGACCTAGCCATATGGACATCTGAAGAATATATTAGTACAGCTAACAGCAGAATACAGCAAGCCTTATTAGCGCTAGAGGACTGGTCGAAATCATGGCTAGTGAAGATAAGTGAGGAGAAAACAACATGCACAGTGTTCTCCCTCTCAAATAAAACTCAGCAACCTAAGCTGGTATTGAATGGAAAAATATTGCGCCATGAAGAAAATCCAAACTATCTAGGAGTCACCTTTGATCGTCGCCTGACATGGAAGACACAGGTTGAGAAAAATCGAACAAGAGCAAGGCAGAGAATGGCAATCATGAAAAAGCTTGCTGGTACAACGTGGGGAGCAGATGAGAAAGTTCTCAAGAAGTTATATACTGGACGGGTGAGGCCAGTACTGGAATATGGCATTGCAGCTTGGGCAACAGCAGCTAAGTCAAACTTTAACAAAATAAGTAGAGTCCAAAACCAAGGAATGCGAATCATAACTGGAAGCCTGAAGACAACGCCTATTAATAAACTAGAAAAGATCACTTGTTTACAACCAATGCAGGATAGAAGAGATAGCAGAGCCCAGCAACAAGCAGAAAAATTTAGAAGATTGACAGACCACACTATGTACAACAGATTTAATGGTTTTGGAAAGGGAAGACTGAAGCGTAGCAACTTTGTAGAAACTGCAAATCGAAGGATTAGGGCAGATCCTATACTTAACATATCAACAGTCAAGCCCATACACAATGCACACAAGTTCCCAGCTTGGAGACAGCAGCAACTGCCTGAGATGATAGAAAACATTCCTGGTATTGAGAAAAAGAACACTCAGCATGAAACCGAAAGAAGAGAAATAACCCTAAACTACTCAATCGCCGGCTGCAAAATACACCATTCTGCCGAAAGTCTTCTGATACAGGTTATTCCACACCTCGTTTTGATTCGTATAGTTGACTTGCGTGGGCACCATGCGAATACTTCTGTGATAAGAACCATTGTAGTATCAGATCAGTTTATCTATCACGTCGACGTAGCGAAGTTTATTGGTCTTGGTGTAATAGCACCACACTTTTTCTTTCAGGGTTCGATTGAATCTTTCCACTATCGCGGCGTTCACATTTTCATTCTCAGTGGTAAAGAAATACACACGTCGATCTTTCAGAAATTTTAAAAAATTCCGGTTGACAAATTCCAATTCTTTATCAGTCTGAAAATTTATCGGTTGTCTATCGGCAAATATATTACTCACGGCGTCCACTAGCTCTTTCCCCGTTTTCTTCTTGATAGGGATGGCCCAAGCATATTTACTAAACACATCGAGACACGTCACTAGGTACGACATCCCATCATTATATCTTTGTAATTTTCTCATATCTATCAAGTCGGCTTGAAACTGTTGATTTATACCACCTGTTATGGTTTGACGTCTCTGGAAACGACGACGGATCGGTTTATGTAACGTATACGTATCCTGATGTCGTAGCCAAGTCTCTACATTCTTCAATTTAGCATTCCGTTTTAAAGCAGCGGCTCCGCCGTAGGCTCCAGGATTCTGTGGGTCGTAGTAATATTTTCTTATTTGCGAGGCCATTTTTCCCACTTGGGTGTAGGTATCCTACTCTTCTTCCTATTTTGCCTGAGTCTGTAAGGTGGCGTTGTCTCGACTGTGTGTTCGACTACTTGTCTTTTAGCCGGTGTTGGTTGAATAGCTGTTGGCTGACTTTTAGCCTTCGTCGGTTGAAGAGGTGTCTCGGCGACTGAAGCCGGTAAAGTGCTGACTTCGGGTTTTTGTTCCTTGATATCCACTGTCCCTAATGGCTTATGTCTGTACTGTTCAAGTCGATTCAGATACCGCTGCAAAGTCTGTTGATACACGCTTTTTCCCGAGGTGGTAGATCTTCGTTCTTCAGGACATGTTGCATTTGATGATCCAAGTCGCGCAAGTTATCTGTTAATGTGTCGGGTGGTACGTAGGGTTTTTCCAGCATCCGGGGATCGATCAAGATCATTTTCTTCATTATAAGCCCACGACACCTTTCAACACGTTTAGAATAGGCCCTACCTAATAAAGCACGTATGAAACCACCTTGTTGCAAGATTTGTTTCCTCTTCTTGATAGATAGCTTCTTACGCGTGAGCGCTCTCAGACTGTTCTTGTGCCGTCGCAATCGTCTCTTCTGAGCCGGTGAAAGTGGAACATTACCTTTTAACACATTGTGACAGCACTCGCATATTGATTGGACGAGGTCAGGGGAAGCCGATTTAATTACGGCTTTCGCGTCAGTTGTCTTCTCCTCGCCTAGAAATCGCAGCATGGCCCCGTGGAGTTTTATTCGGTGGAACATATTATTTAGGAACGTAGACGACTTGACGCTGATCTGGAAGAATATGACTTCGTAATCGGAGCTGATCCGGTGTTTCCTGTCGAAGGTCAAACAACAAATAACCGCGTGGAGCCGCTGTCGCGTCCTTAACACTCTCTTGGACATATGACACTCGGCCTGGATACATCTGTTTGGCCAGGTTAGTAATCTGAGTGGGTTCTTTAATACCACTAGATAGTGTGAATTCAGACTGATGGTTCTTTGCTCTTTATTCTTCCCAAAGAGATTCTGGACTATATACACAACACTGAGATTGCGATGATGACTACCTTTAGTAAATAGTTTAGTCACTCTATCATCTGTCTCGGACATTAGGTCATCTATTACCACTAGACGACGTCTATCGCCTGTCCACTGCTCCATATCCCGTAAGCCTTCTTAAATTGAATACCCTTCATAGTCTCATACATGGATTGCCATTCTCCGTAGCACTATATAATCTTCTCTGGAATCGGGTCGACCATGTCTGGTAGATGCGCCAGAAACTTTTTCACAAAGACGGATTTTCCATACCCCGTTGGTCCCGCAATTAAAGTCGTAAAAGGATGTTTCCATTTCGGATCCATGACTAATAATAGTCACCTATACACCTACATAAGTATTTTATGGGACTCGAACCCTCCCCGCCGCCGCCGCCCGCCGCGCCGCCGCTGCCCGCCGCCGTCCGCCCGCCCCCGGGACGGCTGTGACAACAGGAAATGACAACCAGACCCAAGAAAATAACTGCCAAGTTCAAATATTGAGGTCAATTGAGGTCCGCTTTTATGACGAAACAAGATGGCGGGATAAGCCCGTAAAGAACGATTTATCGGGGGTTTAAACCCCATTTGCTAATTAAATACAACAATGTATACTACTCACATGGACTCTATATTTTAGCCCAGGCTGTGTGCTATGGAAAGGCAATAACTCCATCCCTGGTCTTAACCGGTCTCGGAATCAAAGCGAGAGGCAACTGTTACGGGTTATAAGTCCCTGTCAATTGGCGTAGACATAGGCCGCCACGCGTTGCCTCTGACGGTGGGAGACACCTACAGGTGTCACTGATCAGCTACCGCCCGCCTCAAGCTGAGCATACCCCGGCCAATTGGGTGCTGATCCGCCACAGCCTGACTGCTTCAATGGGTGCTTGGGGCTAGGATCGCAGGCTGTAAAATCAATGCACCAGGATTAGCCCCAGGATTAATATTATTAACACTCACGATCCTGAAAAGTGTTTTCAGTTTCAACATCAACTTGAAGACGCTTTCACTGATACACCAGAAAATTGTTCAGTAAGTTAAAAGTGGGGTAAACTTAAGGAAACTATTTATAAAACTGCCGTAGGGGTTTACGGCACTGTGGATCATAAGAGGCAGGACTGATTTGCGGCAAACAGCCATACTCTGCAGCCCTTGATTGATAAGAAGAAGATAGCTCTCTTAAGAAACAAGGAAAGACCAACGCGTAACATTCTGAGTGCGCTGAAGCAAGCTAGGAAGGATGTGCAAAAGGCTGACAGGCAGTGTGCAAATGACTATTGGATCAAGTTATGTGAGTCTATTCAATATGCAAGTGATAAGGGAAACATCAGAAGCATGTATGAAGGGATAAAGAAAGCCCGTGGTCCAATGATCAAAAGAAGTGCACCATTGAAAACCTTGACTGGAGAAATCATCACTGATAAGAAACAGCAGATGGGTAGATGGGTAGAGCACTATTTAGAACTTTACTCAAGTGAGACCAAACTAGCGGATGATGCCCTCAAAGCCATAGAGGCCCTGCCAACTCTTGACCACCTGGACACACTTCCCACCATAACAGAAGTTAAGTGTGCTATAAATGAACTTGCATCGGGCAAGGCTCCAGGTAAGGATGGGATTCCAACAGAGGTTATCAGGCGTAGGCAAGACATACTCACTCTACAGATCCACCAGCTAATAGAGCTATGCTGGCGAGAAAGACAAGTCCCACGGGATTTCAAAGATTCAAGCATCATAACACTGTACAAGAACAAGGGCGATCGGAGCGACTGCAACAACTATAGGGGTATCTCACTTCTATGTATTGCTGGAAAAGTATTTGCCAGAATTGTTCAGCGCAGACTTCAAGTCCTAGGAGATCAAGTCTACCCCGAATCACAGTGTGGCTTTCGACAGAACCGGTCTACCATTGATATGATATTCTCATTGCGACAAATGCAAGAAAAATGCCGTGAACAGAATCAACCACTGTTTACTGCTTTCATCGACCTCACAAAGGCATTTGGTTTGGTCAATCGTGAGAGTCTGTTCAAGGCACTAAAGAAGATTGGCTGCACACCAACTCTTCTGTCCATTGTGGAATCGTTCCACACAGGCATGAAGGGTATAATCAAGTTTGATGGTGCAACTTCTGAAGAGTTTGAAATCAAGAGTGGAGTTAAGCAAGGTTGTGTACTAGCTCCCACCCTCTTTGGAATATACTTTTCACTTCTACTGAAATATGCCTTTCGTGATCAGGATGGTGGTATATACATTCACTCACACTCAGATGGTGGCCTCTACAATGCTCAGAGATTGAAGGCCAAGACCAAAGTTAGGAGGGTACTGATTAGAGAATTGCTTTTTTGCAGAAGATTCTGCAGTTACAGCCCACTCTGAGGAAGAATTACAATGTCTACTATCTGCATTCTCCAATGCTTGTTCTGAATTTGGTTTAACAATTAGCAAAAAGAAGACACAAATTATGACACAAGGTGCACATGGCGTACCATCAATCTTTATTGACTGACGCCGAACTAGAGATGGTAGACCATTTTACATATCTAGGATCAGTGGTAAATAGCAAATTATCTCTAGATCAGGAAATCAACATCCGGATTGGTAAGGCAGCAACAACAATGAACAGGTTAAGAAAAAGAGTCTGGGAGAACAGGAAGCTTACTGCCAAAACAAAAGTCCTTGTCTATCAAGCCTGTGTCCTTAGTACTCTTCTTTATGGCAGTGAACGCTGGACAACTTACTCACACCAAGAGAAACGTTTAAACAGCTTTCATATGCGGTGTCTGCGAAGAATTCTTGGTATTAAGTGGCAAGACAAAATCACAAATACTGAAGTAGTTGGAAAGATCAGGTTGTGTGACGGTTTATTCCATGCTCAGTCTTCGTAGACTTAGATGGATAGGACATCTTAGGAGAATGGATGATGGTAGAATACCAAAGGACATCTTTTTTGGTGAATTACAGATGGGTAAGAGATCTCAGGGTCGGCCTCTACTACGATACAAAGATGTGTGTAAGCGGGACATGATTGATACAGGCATTGATAATGCACATGGGGAGCAAGTCGCCGCTGAACGTGTTGCATGGAGGGCAAACATCAGAAATGGAATAAAGACAAAGGAGAAAATTATTGCAGATAAGTCACACACCGAGCGTGTGAGACGTAAGATGGCGCATGTTGGTGGAAATGACCACGTGTTCACATGCACCCACTGTGAAAGAACATTTACAGCGCAAATTGGCCTTATCAGTCACATTCGCTACCGCCATGGGTAATAGTTATTATGCCTTTTTGAAGCACAAACTATCGTCTGTCAAGACGGCAAGGTGCCAATGAGTTGAGGAATGATGTAAGTAATATTTCCTTTCTGTATAGGTTAGTAATGTTTACTTTCTGTATAGGTTGGTAATATGTCTTTTCTGTATAGGTTGGCAATGTTTAATTGCTGTATAGGTTGGTAATATTTCCGTTCTGTATAGGTTAGTAACGTCAACTTTCTGTATAGGTTAGTAACGTTAACTTTCTGTATAGGTTGGTAATGTTTACTTTCTGTATAGGTTGGTAATGTTTACTTTCTGCAATGGTAATGTTGTAGTTTCTTCATTGTCAACAGAGACTCCACCTCAGGGATAGTAGTTTGACTACAGTTCTCGTTCTTTGACTTACGACACATGACCTATTCCTGTCCGAACCAGTTGTTACACGAACACACCTATTACTCCCTGATGCTCCTCTCTGTAGGAGGCGAGCAGCGAAACGTAGAAATGATCACGTGTCGTTTCTTATCTGGCATTTTTGTTTCAAGTGGGTAGTACTTTACTGCTTATCTCCCTGGGGACGTCGACTACATAACAGATACCCCAGCTTGGATGTATCTACCTGTCATGGTATAACTTTTGCCAGAAGAGCTTGGCGCGCGCGGAGCCAGGGATATCAGTGGCACTTTTGATATAATACGTCTGATACAATATTTTACAACTTGACCTTTTCTCGTGGACGGTCTGAGCTGAGAAATATCGCTTGTTGTTGTCAGTGAAATGTTCCAACTGCCGTGGAGAAGCTATTCTGGATGTCACAAGAGAAGCATCAATATATTAGAAAATATAAACCTGGTTGGGAGACGTGGTGGCTAGACACTCGCTAGCGGGCCTGATGGTCATGGTGTCGATATGCATCGGAGCGGGTTGGAATCTTTAACTGATTCAGTGACAAAAGAAAAACATAAAGTTTGGAACATACATGGTATACGATAAAATTAACATGTATTATAATGCAAATTTCCATTCACTGAACATTAAAACTGCGGAAGATACCGCGAAACTAAACAAACAAATGACACTAGTATGGCGATATGTCGTCCTTCTGTTTAAATGGGATGTCATATTTGACGATATATCATCCTTTAACACAGAATCAGTTAACATTGAATTGGGCGCACCTGTATACCCAACCCCCCGGGAAGATTAACCCGGTCAACAAATGCCCGCAGAAGTCGGATGTGTCGGCCTAACGGCGTAAGAATGCAGCTCTGCTGTAAACAGGCACAACGCAATCACGTCCAAAACTTCGGATGAACGCAGAAGAAGAAGAAGTAGTATACTCAACCTAAAATGAGTACAGGCATTGTATTGGGAAGTAAAGACGGCGTAATACAGACCACAACACGAACCGAGTGCCCAGTGGTCAATCACAGTACGGGTCTAGCACCGAAAGCCCAATGCACCTTGAGGCGTGTAAAAGGATCTTATACTTACTTACTTACCCAATCCTGCGGTAGTGAATTAGACGCGCAGCCTTTTCGGACAATGACGGTAATCACGAGGAACCCTCTCGCAAGTTCAAATCCCCCCTGCAACTGAAAATCAACTGCGCTGATAATAACATGAACGCGGTCGAAAGCGGTTTGACACCTGGGCTCGTCGCCTGCAGTAGTTGGGGGGAATTTGACCAACTATTCCTAAATTGAAAATCGAAAAGAGAAGGTCGAAGTGGTCGCTGCCAAGACACATTTAAAGAAAATGTAAAAGTCACCCATGGAAGAATATTTATAACATGAGTGATTCTAGCATGCACACACTTGGATGCTAGCCGGTGCAACAGAGTTAATGCACTCCGTTTGAGATCCGTGCGCGATATATGGGAGGAGACTGTAGCATTTATTACACCCATGTGCAATGAAAAAGACCCTTAACCCAAAACCAAACGCGAACCTGTTAATGTATCCCGAATGACTGGAACCCAAGCTGTAATGCTCCCTCGACAGGTTTTGTTCAGATACGATGACCACTTGCAGGCACGCGAAACCCGGAGAGAACATGTTTTTGTTGATGCTGCTTGTTGTTCTCCTTACACGTATCTCACATGTTAGCTTAACGTAAATCACTTGTGATGTTCGCCAAACACATCCTAGGGGAAGATTACAGAGAGGATGGATATTGCAGATAGAGAGGACGGTTATCACAGACAGAGAGGATGACTACCACAGACAGAGAGGAGGGTTATCGCAGATACAGAGTCAATTTCTTCATATTTTAATTTCGTTCTGTTATTTGTGCCAGTCCTGTGGTTTAGGGGCAGTGAACGCGTTTCACAATTTCCCGACACACCGAGTCGATGGTTCGAAATCGTACGACATATGGGAGGAGACTGTAGCATTTACTGCATGTGCAACTACCCTTAACCCAAAACCAAAAGCGAACCTGTTAATTTATCACGGAAGACTGAAACGCAAGCTGTATTGCTCCCTCGGCAGGGTTATTGTTCAGGTATGATAAACACTTACACTCACGCGAAACCGGGAGAGAACATGTTTTTGTTGATGCTGCATATTTTAATTTTGTTCTGTTATTTGTGCCAGTCCTGTGGCTTAGGAGAAGTGAACGCATTTCACAATTTCCCGACACACCGAAACTTTGGTCTGAAATCAGCCGCAGTCGATTTAGAAGCAGACCGCAAAGCGTTGATTCCGAAAGTATTAGCGTGGGCCGTTCAGAAAGCAAAGGGAAACTACTACACGTAAACATTGCCTAGTAAATCTGGAACGGCCACACAAAAAAAGCGCCCTGTTAAAGGATATCCAACTAACTTCTCAACTCTTGAATTTTCACACGATATTAACTCCTCGAATTGTTGCTCAATGCCATTCTTTTGTTTGCGCCCCCCGCCCATTTCCCATTTTAGAAACCATGTTTAGGGTTGTATGGAAGGCTTATAAAACCTGTTAACTTCGAAAGGAGTCAGAAGGAGACTGACTGGTCGAACAATGCAGAGG
Organism: Cepaea nemoralis; assembly: GCA_014155875.1. Taxonomy (NCBI): domain Eukaryota; kingdom Metazoa; phylum Mollusca; class Gastropoda; order Stylommatophora; family Helicidae; genus Cepaea; species Cepaea nemoralis. Next base: position 125,945 of record JACEFZ010016317.1, read on the forward strand.
TTACACAATATTACGAGCCTGTCGCACACGATGGAAAACAAATTATAGTAACAATTTCGAGGGCATGGCCATACATTGTCCTATGCCAGCATGCAGGAGTGAGTTATAAGTCATGTCACAATCAGTAAAGTACGAACATGAGGGCTTGTGAACTTAACAATTACAGAAAAGTTCCTAATATATCGTGGACCAAGAAGAATACAATTTCTCTCTCTCTCTCTCTCTCTCTCTCTCTCTCTCTCTCTCTCTCTCTCTCTCTCTCTCTCTCTCTCTCTCTCTCTCTCTCTCTCTGGGTTCTTTGTCATATCGCCATGCATTTTCCAGTACTCCGTCCATCTTTCTTATATATTTGTACTTACATAGTAAAAGCATTGCCATTTATATCACTAATTACATGCAATGCTGTTCTGAATTCGCCCGTTAGTGTTCTGACCTCATTAAACACGCTTCCATGTTTTCATTGCAACTAGTTTTCTTTCCTATTGCAAGTATTTCATTACACACTATTTCTTGTCTTCTCGTATCGCAATTCTATGTTTATCTAGTGTAGTGTTTGTTAAGAGTATTTATTTCTACCATCGTTTGCCTTAATTTTTTTTTCTTTCCACCATGAGCCTGTTTCCTTTGTGAAATAATTCTGCTTCTTTTTCGGAAATCATCTTTTAAGAATCATCTTTCCTGCTTGTTCTAATAGAATGTCTCAATCCTAGGCCCTTACCTCATTAAGGTCACTCAGTTCATATGTACTTATTATTGAATGCACTCAATACGTATATGCTTTTAACTGGTAACACTCAAACCTTTATACTTATTATTGATAACAATCTATAGCCATAATTTTATTACTGACTCCACTCAATATATACATACCCCGTAAGTAACCAACACGGCTCGATCCGCTACCAAATCTCGCGCAGCTGTGTTCCTCGCGTGGATATACGGGATTACGGATAAAGTCGTTAACCCTTCTCCAGACCATTGCAATTACCTAAATGTGCGCCAATATAAGTTGTATTGCAAACATGCTTTGTGAACAGCCTGCATATTAAATCCCCCTGCATTCTCCTGTAGTCGCATTCTGTGTGAAAATCAAACATGGGAGCGGTAATTTAGCAACAGATTTGGCGTCCTGAATGCGTCAATCTAAGTTTTGGCCTTAGCGACTCCCCGGAGTTCAAACTGCATTGTGTAGTGTGACGTCAAACCACGCTAAGTGCAGCCTTCTGTCACCTCCTATGGAAGCGCTTCTGTGCGAAAATGAAGCGTCGGGGTAGGATGGACTACGCATGAGTCATGTGCCCCAGAGCGAATTACCAGCGATAACACAGCGAAATCCTGGTATTCCCTTACGGGGATCTATAATCGAGTTACAAAATTAAGCACACGCATTGCAGACTACAGCCTGACAATAGACCTAGGCGCCGGCTGTTAGTTAAGCTAGTTTATTGCAAATACACATTCAAGATTCTGCCTCTTCTGGCTTTCATCCACAAGTGGAGCACGAACCCTCATTGCAATCACCCCAAGCCGTCCTTCCGTTTACTATCTCTTGCAGCTCCTTCCATATCCTACTTATATTATTCATTTGACGGGTAATTCTTGTCTGCGTATCTTGTTTGATCACCCTCTACATCTTTTGCCCTGCGGTTCCAGAGAAGGAACGTTCTGGTTTATACTATTAACACAGTTTTCTCAATGTGTGTTCAATCTCGCGACAGCGACTTCTCCTCACTCTTGATTCGTGATGATGAAGAAGAAGAAGAAGAAGAAGAAGAAGAAGAAGAAGAAGAAGAAGAAGAAGAAGAAGAAGAAGAAGAAGAAAAACAACAACAACAACAACACCAACAACAACAACAACAACACGGATCACAGGGAGGGAAGTCAAGCCAGTGCATAAGAAGCCACGACTATAACTAGGTTCCGTCTATAAAAACACTATACTTCGAAACTTTATCTTGTCCGTGATCTACAACTCTTGAGCGTCAGTATTTAGCGACCGAAAATAAGTCGTCTTCCTCGACTTTATTGTCTTCGTCGTCTCCTCCTCCTCCTCCGCCTCCACGCCGCCCTCGCCTCCTCCTCCTCCTCCTTCTCCTCCTCCTTCTTCGTCTTCTTCTTCTTCTTCTTCTTCTTCTTCTTCTTCTTCTTCTTCTTCTTCTTCTTCTTCTTCTTCTTCCTCTTCTTCTTACTATTATTATTGTTTCCTTTAAGTGAAAAATGGAGTATATCGATAATTCTGTCTCTTGTATAATCCTCACTGAAGAAGTTACTTCATTCACTAGTCGGTGAACATTTGTTTCTACGGTTTGTTCTCTAGGCTAAGAGGCTAGCTTTGATATGTCGTACTGGGTGCCGTCTTCAAGTACGTGATCTGCCGTCTGAGACACCAACACATGTGTGCACATTTCTAATTTGCCAGTTTTTAATTTTGTATACATGTCGCTGCGGTGTTCCTTGTGTCCTGCTCTGAAGCGGAGAATAATTACGATATTTATTCTGATATGCTTATAAAATGGTAATCATCTTATGCTGATGTTGGTGACTGTCTGATTGATGTGATGATTCTTTTCTTTTAGTGGTATGTGACATGTACATCAGGTTGCTATTTTGTTGCTTCTTCCTGGTCCACTAGGGCGAGTCAATAAGTAAGTCATACAGTTCTGTGGGATAGCAGGGAAATGTAGTTGGTGTTTTTTACAGGTGTCATTGGGTGACAGCAACATTGAACTTTATATTCCCGTTCGTCAGGTGGCACTAGGTGTCTCATGCGCATGCGCACCGCATAAAGAAAATGGCGACTGTACTTACGGAGTGTACAACCAAAGAGCAACGTGCTGTTGTGTGTTTCTTTTTGTGGTCAAAAGGACTGCCTGCAAAGGACATTCATAAGGAAATGCTTCCTGTTTATGCTGACAAATGTTTGTCCCGTAAAGAGTAAACAGCTTCAATGCAATGGAAACACCCTTCTTAGCCTTGTGTCCAAAAAATTCAAGGTTACACCATCAGCAGGGAAGGTTATGCTGACATCGTTCTGGGATTGTCAAGGAGTGATTTTAACCAATTTCAAGAAAAAAGGTGGCAATGTGAATTCTGAATCGTACTGTGAAGTTCTATCGATGCTTCATGATGCAATTCGAAGAAAACGTCCAGAACTGCTGACTAGAGGAGGGTTGCTTCTCTGTGACAATGCCAGATCACATACGGCTCGATTAACTCAGGAGAAAATTAACCAACTAAGGTGGGAAGTTCTGGAATATCCACCTTACAGCCCCGACTTAGCCCCTAGCGATTTCCACCTGTTTGGTCCACTGAAAATCCACCTTGGCGGGAGACATTTCGCGAATAACGCCGAAGTTTAATGTGAAGTGAAAACGTGGTTTAGAAAATAGAGCACGAAGTTTTATGCAGCAGGTTTGGGAGGATTGATACTACTATTCTACTATCTACTATTCACATTGAGATAGGCCACAAGGGATGCAAATTATAATAAATAATAACAAGAAAGAAAGAAATAAAGAAAGAAAGAAGGAAGGAAAGAAAGAAAGAAAGAAAGAAAGAAAGAAAGAAAGAAAGAAAGAAAGAAAGAAAATAGACCTGTAGAAAGAGAGACATGCAGAAATAAATGCATGCAGAAAGAAAGGCATGCAGAAAGAAAGGCATGCAGAAAGAAAGAAAGAAAGAAAGAAAGAAAGAAAGAAAGAAAGAAAGACACGCAGAAGGAAGGAAAGAAAACTAGACATGCAAAAAGAAAGAAAGAAAGAAAGAAAGAAAGAAAGAAAGAAAGATAATATACATGTAGAGAGAAAGACATACAGAAAGAAGGGAAAAAAGAAATGCATGCAGATAGAAAGAAGGAAAAAGAAAGAAAAAGAAAGAAAATATACATGTAATGATAAAAACGTACAGAAAGAAGGAAAGAAAGATATGCAAAAGAAGAAAGAATTAAAACTAGACATGCTGAAAGAAAGAAAGAAAGAAAGAAAGAAAAAGAAAGAAAGAAAGAAAGAAAGAAAGAAAGATTACTAGACATGCCGTAAAAAAGAAAGAAGGAAAATATACATCGTCTTAGTCTTCTGCGTTCATCCGGTGTCTTTTTCGGATGTGATTGCGTTGTGCCTGCTTACAGCAGAGCTGCGATACTGCACCTTTGGGCCGACACATCAGACTTCTGCGGGCGTTTGTTTACCGAGTTAACCTTCCCGAGGGAAAATAGACACTCAGAAAGAAGGAAAGAAGGAAAGACATACTGAAAGACTGAAAGAAAACTAGACATGCAAAGATAAAGAAAGAAAACTAGACTGCAGAAAGAAAGAAAGAAAGAAAGAAAGAAAGAAAGAAAGAAAGAAAGAAAGAAAGAAAGAAAGAAAGAAACGGTGACTAAAATTGCCAGTATTGGACAGGCCCCGACGGGGCTGTGGTAATAAAAAGATGAGTGGCGGTTATCGCAGCGCCAAGACCAGCCACCAGCTATCTACGCCCCTGCAGGTTAGCGTAACTAACGACACGAGGTATCAAGTAAGCATTTACATTTGTCTCTGCCAGAGGCGGTTATTATATTCATATTTTCTTACGGGTATCTCTGCATCATTTGGTTATCTCCTTACATATCTGTGGATTCTCTTTTTCTTTGTCTCGTCAACGCCTTGACCCTGGAATCCAACGCTTAATATTAGCAAGAAGGCGCAAACCAGATGCTAGGCATCATTTGCAATTATTGTATTTGGGTCATCCACTTGTATGAAGCAAGCAGTGATAGCTGAAGTTGTTTCTATACTTAGCAACTTATCGTGTTGTTGTGATTATTTGTGAATCCTCTGGAGACTGAGATCTTAAGTCCGAGGTGAACGTCACCAGGGTGTTTATTCGACTTCCTAATTGCTTGTTCATAAGGCCACACAGTTCATGAGCTATACAGTAGTGTGGAATATACATAACATTTGACAATTCTCATTTTGAATGTTTGTTTTTTTTTAAATTCGCAGTATCCTTTACAGGACATCGCTGTCAACAGCAGCATCTTTCAGCTGTCTGTTGATTTATTGGCAAGATTACGCTCAGTAGTTTGCCATTGCTTTCTGAGCGGCAGGCTCAGTTATCCCACAAGTCACCAGCGGGGGTAGAACCGCTTCCAGTTCTCGCCCGCTACGAGACTCTGCGTGATAAACGGGATTACGGGGAGAAAGTGGTGTAACCCCTCGGCCAGAGAGACCGGCTTTTGAATGCTACTATAACCAATAGAAGCAGATGAAGTGCAGGCCAGGGCAGTTTACAAATTACAATAATGGGGTGGGGGAAGGGGGGGGGGGGGGATGGACTTTGCAGAAACAACCTTTATCAGTAAACAACCACAAGGGGGAAAAAACAAACGATAAAAAAAAAACAAAAAAAAAAAAACAAGGAGATGACACTAAAATGACTCCATTAAAGCATGACAAGGAGAATGGAAATAAATTACAATATCACTTTCGAGACACAGTGGCAGGCGATTTGGAAGGAATATTCGCTGGTATTCAATACAATGTATTAGAGCAGGTCGTTCAAAAAGCAATGGCAAATTACTGAATGTAAACTTACCTAGAAAACAGCCCCCCCCCCCCCCCCCCCCCCCCTTAAAAAAAAAAAAAGCTGATGTTGACTGCGACTTTCTGTAAAGGATATGCAATTAATTTACTCAACTCAGAAGTTCCAAAAATGAAATACTTCACATCTGCAATAATAAGAGACATATAAGGGTGTAGCCATTCATATTTCAGCATACCCAGGACTGTTTGGGATTTTACCTAAGCTGGTAAATACTCGTATTACAAGCACAAACATCGGTAATAGAAAATAAAATCTTGAACAAACTGAAATGTAGATGTTGTAAAGAATGTTGATAACATCGTGGACAAGGAAGTAGAAAAACGCTCGGGTATTGATAGCTGCCTCCATAACTAGATCACTCATCAAAAGAATAGAGAAAACACAAACGAATTTTACGTGGCATACCAACATGAGATGGAATAGAGAAATTAACGTTATGTAGAAAACATTTGAACAAAAGAAAAGGTAACAGAAGGTGTGCGTAAAAAGCTTAAATAGCTTGCCGAGAAATAATAATGTAAGCAACATCAACATCATCAAATATGAAGAAGCAGTAGTAGCAGAAGATGAAAAAGGAGGCTACCGAGAAGAAGAAGAAGAAGAAGAAGAAGAAGAAGAAGAAGAAGAAGAAGAAGAAGAAGAAGAAGAAGAAGAAGAAGAAGAAGAAGAAGAAAAAGAACTGCTAACGCTGAGAAAACGTGACAAAATTACCCATTTCAGAGCTTTTAGAAAGCAATTCTTGTTTCTACTGCAATCGATTGGTTGTAGCAAGTTCTGATTTCTTTTATCCACCTCAAACACTATAATCCCAACCTATTTCACTTTATGTAGGAGCCAGGCGCCCACAAGTAAGTTCTTCACCACGATATGAACAAATATTGACAGCAAGATAAATTGCTAGAGGTCTTAATACTGCGGTGTACTCGGTGCTTCAGATGAAGAAATAACTTCCTCACACGACATGCTGTGTGGCGTTAGCTTATTCTCCGACATATTAATATCCTGAGAGTACGGACTAAGCTAACAATATTCTTCGCCCTCTTGTTTTCTCTGTCCTCGTTTTGTCTTTCAGCATCGGGGTCAGAAGCCACATCTGTAGCCAGCTGCTTGGACAAATGTGATCGCGTTGAATAATTATGTCCGAGATTGTACAAAGTAAACTAGGAACCGCGGGATTATTCTCTCTCTCTCTCTCTCTCTCTCTCTCTCTCTCTCTCTCTCTCTCTCTCTCTCTCTCTCTCTCTCTCTCTCTCTCTCTCTCTCTCTCTCCACTCTCTCTCTCTCTCCTCTCTCTCTCTCTCTTTCGTGTGTGTGTGTGTGTGTGTATCGATTTATCTATTTATCTATCGATATCTATATATTTATCTATCGGTCGGTCGGTCGGTCAATCTGTCTGTCTGTCTGGCTATCTGTCCGTCCGTCCGTAGGTCTGTCTGTCCGTAGGTCAGTCTGTCTGTCCGTCCGTCTGTCTTCTTCTTCTTCTTCTTCGTTCATTCGGAGTTTTTTTTCGGACGTGATTGCGTTGTGCCTGTTCCACAGCAGAGCTGCGTTCTTGCGCCGTTAGGCCGACACATCCGACTTCTGCGGGCATTTGTTGACCGGGTTAACCTTCCCGGGGGTTTCTTAGGACGTTTGGCTCTCACTGTTGTGGTGTTATCCCCCATCCCAGCTGGCCCATATAGAACAGCCAAAGACATCCTGGTCAGCCCTCAAGGGAAGGCAGGGGCAGACCATGGGCATTCCCCGCCATCCAAGGAGGCTTCCATACTTGCAGAGCCAACACACAGCGCTCTGGTACTGGGCTCACCCAAGGAATCGTCACGTCCTGCACATGGCTGCTTAGCCTCACTTCCGTATATTGGGCCTTCCATTCACCATAGGCTGTTCTTCCGGAAACCAGAAGTATGCAGTCTGCAGATGACATCCACACAGTGAGCTTTCGATTCGGACTTTCCACATAATGGATTTGCTATCCAAGCAATATTCCATTTCGTGCCACTAGGACACTTTTTCCACCTTTTATGAAGCCCACACAGTGTGCTTTCGATTTGGACTTTCCACATAATGGATTTGCTATCCAAGCAATATTCCATTTCGTGCCACTGGGACACTTTCCACCTTTTACGAAGCCCACACAGTGAGCTTGGTTCGGACTTTCCACGTAATGGAATTGCTATCCATGCAATATTCAATTTCATGCCTCTGGGAGGCTTTTGTAAGCGACATACCTGTGGTATGAAGTGCGGCAGTCTAAATACTTCTTCATGCACCTTTAAATGTCAACCTGAATGTAGTTAAAGTAAGCTGCAGTCAACTTGAGCTTGTTGATATCTCCATAGAGTTTGTCCTCAAATGAAGCAGGTGTGGGCCAAAATATCTTTCTCTGTTCTGCATACGTTGGGCACTCCTGCAGCAAATGTTTAGCTGTCATTTTACCAGTTCCACAATTGCATTCATCGGTATCTCCTATCTTTAGTTTATTGAACAAGTGGTATTTCAGCCTGTTATGTCCTGTGCGGAGTCTGAAGATTGCTACTTGTTCTCTTCGGTCGAGTTTGTAATATGCATCATCCTTCTGGTGACCTGGATGCTCTGATTCCCATTTGGTTCTATAGGTGCTTTTTATCAACCTCTTTGCCTCGTTATAGGTTATGTCTATGTCAGGCTGTGGTAGTCGTCCGCCCTCTTTTGCCAGTCTGTCAGCATCTTCGTTTCCAGGTATACTGCAATGTGATGGGATCCACTGTATTACAACTTTTTTGGATTTCTGGCATAGACCATGGAGTGCTGCTCTTAGGTCAGTTAGTTCTGTGCTGTTATTGCTCTTCAGTATTGAGACAGCTGACTTTGCATCTGTGAAGATAGCTATTTGCTTCTCTTTATTTTCCTCCATCAGGAGCATTTCTGCTGCAGTTTTCAGAGCCTCTACCTCCGCTTTGAAGTTACTTGAAAATGTTCCAGTTGCCATTGAATGTGTTTTTTTCGCTCCATTTTTTAAATTTAGGAGAATTCCTCCTCCTCCATTCTCTATTGAATTTTTGGCTGATCCATCTGTATATGCATGGGTCCAATTCCTGCTTGGGTAATGTTCTTTTATGTAGTTTAGGGTTATTTCTCTTCTTTCGGTTTCATGCTGAGTGTTCTTTTTCTCAATACCAGGAATGTTTTCTATCATCTCAGGCAGTTGCTGCTGTCGCCAAGCTGGGAACTTGTGTGCATTGTGTATGGGCTTGACTGTTGATATGTTAAGAATAGGATCTGACCTAATCCTTCGTTTTGCAGTTTCTACAAAGTTGCTACGCTTCAGTCTTCCCTTTCCAAAACCATTAAATCTGTTGTACATAGGGTGGTCTGTCAATCTTCTAAATTTTTCTGCTTGTTGCTGGGCTCTGCTATCTCTTCTATCCTGCATTGGTTGTAAACAAGTGATCTTTTCTAGTTCATTAATAGGCGTTGTCTTCAGGCTTCCAGTTATGATTCGCATTCCTTGGTTTTGGACTCTACTTATTTTGTTAAAGTTTGACTTAGCTGCTGTTGCCCAAGCTGCAATGCCATATTCCAGTACTGGCCTCACCCGTCCAGTATATAACTTCTTGAGAACTTTCTCATCTGCTCCCCACGTTGTACCAGCAAGCTTTTTCATGATTGCCATTCTCTGCCTTGCTCTTGTTCGATTTTTCTCAACCTGTGTCTTCCATGTCAGGCGACGATCAAAGGTGACTCCTAGATAGTTTGGATTTTCTTCATGGCGCAATATTTTTCCATTCAATACCAGCTTAGGTTGCTGAGGTTTATTTGAGAGGGAGAACACTGTGCATGTTGTTTTCTCCTCACTTATCTTCACTAGCCATGATTTTGACCAGTCCTCTAGCGCTAATAAGGCTTGCTGTATTCTGCTGTTAGCTGTGCTAATATATTCTTCAGATGTCCATATGGCTAGGTCATCTGCAAAGGAGGATGTGTGTACTCTGGCTGGAAAATTTTCTGTGATGTCATTTATATATGCTAGGAATAATGTTGGTGAAAGAACTCCTCCTTGGGGGACACCTTGCTCCAGCAGCATCATTTTGCTTGTTTGTCCTTGTACTTTTGTCCTAGCAGTTCTGTTCTCAAGGTAGTGGCTGATCCATTTATACATTTTTCCACAAACATGCATGTTTTGCAGTTTTACTTTCAGTCCTTCCTTCCATACTTTATCAAATGCTTTTTCTAAATCTATCCAGACTGCTAGTGTGTGCTTTTTCTCTTGGAAGGCATCCTCTATTTCCTGAGCTATATAGGTTATTTGATCTTCAGTGGATCTGTACTTTCTGAATCCTGCTTGGTGTGGTGTTAAGAGTTTGTTTTCTTCCAGATGCCATGTTAGCCTGCCATTGATAATGCGTTCCATTAATTTTCCTACACAGCTAAGTAGGACTGATAGGTCGATAGCCATTTGGTTCTTCCAGGTCTTTTCCTTTCTTTGGGACTGGTATTAGTATAGCTTCCTTCCATGCCTGTGGGACTATTCCTCTCTTCCAGCTGTTATTTAGGACTGCTAGTAGTTTCTTCTTTGCCTTGGTGCCTAGTCCTATTAGCATTTCATTTGTGATTCCATCCTTTCCTTGTGATTTCTTCTTTTTTAGGGTATTCATTGCCTGTTCCATTTCTTCCATTGTTAGATTTGCCATCATATATTCTGCTGCTGTCTCTGTATTTCTATGATGTATCCGTTTGTCTTTGATTGCTTTCTTCTGTTCAGTTGTAATATCAATGTGGTTTGCATTGGCATAATGTTCCATTAGTGCATTTGCAGCCTTTTTTCCTGTAAGCAAGGCATTTCCTTGTTTAATTGTTATTTGTTTGTTTCTAGGTCCTTCATTGTTCATGGCTTTCACTAGTTTCCATAGTTTGTTTCCATCCCTGTCAAAATTCAGGTTTTCTGTTTTTTCCCTCCAACGATCTCTTGTTGTTTGATTTACTGTTCTTTTATATTTTGCTGAGATCTCTTTGAGAGAGGTATTCGCTTCAATTGTTTGTTCTCTCTCTGCTGTCTTCCTGGCATCTTCAACTTTGTCCTCCAAACTTTGTAGTTCTTCAGTCCAGTATGGTTTGTAATTTTTCCTCGCTCCTCTTGGAATGGACTCAGTGGCTGCCTGTATTATTGCTCTGTTTAGACTTTCCACCATTTGCTTCATGTTGCCATATCGTGTATTTATGTTTTCACAATATTTGTCTGTTAGTGTGGCAAATCTGTCCCAATCTGCTCGTTTGTAATTCCAGCGGGGCAAGGGCTTTTGCTCCTGTGGAACATACTCCATATTCATTACAAGCTTGATTGGTCTGTGGTCACTACCTGCTAATTGGTCCAGCACATGGCGATCGATTTTGTGGAGGATGTCTCCTGTGCAGAAAGCTAAGTCTGGAGTAGAAGTGGTAATCCATCTTCTGGAGTAGAAGCTCGGTGTGTCATCCGCTTTGTTGAGTAGATGGAGATTTGAGTCTATTTCCCAGTCCTCCACTTCATCTCCTCTTTTGTCAGTATCTGGGTATCCCCATCTTTCTGAACGGCTATTAAAGTCTCCGACAATAATGCAATTTGTGTCAGTTATTTTCATGTTTGAGAGTGTAAGATCCTTATCTGCTGGGCTATAAAGATTGTAAATTCTTATTTTCACGTCCTTTATCATTATATCAACACCTATAATTTCTGTTTGGTTGTCAGAGATCACAGATACTTCGCTGCAAGGTATTGTATTTCGTGTAAGTATTAGAACTCCTCCTTTATGTCCTTCGCGGTCGAAACGTGTGGCCTGATATCCCCAGACTGAAAATTTGTGCTTGGCGTTGAGGTGTGTCTCTTGAATGCATGCCACATCTATTCTATCTTTATGAAGACGCTGTGTCAGGGATTCTTTCTTGTTATAAACTCCTTCGGCATTCCACTGTAGTATGTTGAGTGTCCTTGGTATTTGGTCAATAGCTCTTAACCTACTCCTCTGTGCCTTGACTCCACAGCACAGGGGAAGGTGACCACCAGTAGTCATGGGTGGACCCCCTCGAGGCAGGGGGCCCGGCACTATCACCGCCTGATGGGACTTCACGGGATTAGCACCATAACGATTAATTTTCATCTGTGGCATCATGAAATGATAAAGTTACGTTGCACTGCTTTGTCAAGCCTGTGGCTCAGTACATCCGATTTCGACAAGCATATTTTGGGGTGCTTTCCCTAGCCTTTGACTGTCCCCAGTCTACCTACAAGGCAGCAGGTTTGTGCGTCACTTCGTCTGGTCCCTCTCCCTTGACCTGTCCGACATGGGTGACCCTACCAGTAGCTGTGCTACCGTCGGCATAGCTCTTGGGGTCATTGGAACGAGGAAGCCCCTCTTCCTCGTCAAGGTGGACGCACGGCAGAGGGGGTCTCTGTATATCTATGATGTATCTGTTTATCTTTGATTGCTTTCTTCTGTTCGGCTGTAATATCAATGTGGTTTGCACTGGCATAGTGTTCCATTAGTGCATTTGCAGCCTTTTTTCCTGTAAGCAAGGCATTTCCTTGTTTAATTGTTATTTGTTTGTTTCTAGGTCCTTCATTGTTCATGGCTTTCACTAGTTTCCATAGTTTGTTTCCATCCCTGTCAAAATTCAGGTTTTCTGTTTTTTCCCTCCAACAATCTCTTGTTGTTTGATTTACTGTTCTTTTATATTTTGCTGAGATGGCTTTGAGAGAGATGTCGCTTCAGTTGTTTGTTCTCTCTCTGCGGTCTTCCTAGCATCTTCAACTTTGTCCTCCAAAATTTGTAGTTCCTCAGTCCAGTATGGTTTGTAATTTTTCCTCGCTCCTCTTGGAATAGACTCAGTGGCCGCCTGTATTATTGCTCTGTTTAGACTTTCCACCATTTGCTTCATGTTGCCATATCGTGTATTTCTGTTTTCACAATATTTGTCTGTTAGTATGGAAAATCTGTCCCAATCTGCTCGTTTGTAATTCCAGCGAGGCAAAGGCTTTTGCTCCTGTGGAACATACTCCATATTTATTACAAGCTTGATTGGTCTGTGGTCACTACCTGCTAATTGGTCAAGCACATGGCGATCGATTTTGTGGAGGATGTCTCCTGTGCAGAAAGCTAAGTCTGGAGTAGAAGTGGTAATCCATCTTCTGGAGTAGAAGCTCGGTGTGTCATCCGCTTTTTGAGTAGATGGAGATTTGAGTCTATTTCCCAGTCCTCCACTTCATCTCCTCTTTTGTCAGTATCTGGGTATCCCCATCTTTCTGAGCGGCTATTAAAGTCTCCGACAACAATGCAATTTGTGTCAGTTATTTCCATGTTTGAGAGTGTAAGATCCTTATCTGCTGGGCTATACAGATTGTAAATTCTTATTTTCATGTCCTTTATCATTATATCAACACCTATAATTTCCGTTTGGTTGTCAGAGATCACAGATATTTCGCTGCAAGGTATTGTATTTCGTGTAAGTATTACAACTCCTCCTTTGTGTCCTTCGCGGTCGAAACGTGTGGCCTGATATCCCTCGACTGAAAATGTGCGATTGGCATTGAGGTGTGTCTCTTGAATGCATGCCACATCTATTCTATCTTTATGAAGACGCTGTGTTAGGGAAGCTTTCTTGTTATAAACTCCTTCGGCATTCCATTGTAGTATGTTGAGAGTCCGGGGTGTTTGGTCAATAGCTCTTAACCTACTCCTCTGTGCCTTGACTCCACAGCACAGGGGAAGGTGACCACCAGTAGTCATGGGTGGACCCCCTCGAGGCAGGGGGCCCGGCACTATCACCGCCTGATGGGACTTCACGGGATTAGCACCATAACGATTAATTTTCATCTGTGGCATCATGAAATCATAAAGTTACGTTGCACTTCTTTGTCAAGCCTGTGGCTCAGTACAGTCCGTCTGTCTAATTGTCAGACAGACTATGTGTCTGTCTGTCTGTCTACTTATCTGCCTGTCGTTTCTGCATATCCCTCACTAACCCATCGTCTCTATCACCACAGAACCATTCTCTCACTCACTCACTACCTCATTCTCTCTTCCTCCCTCTCTCTCACCCCCCCCCCTCTCTCTCTCTATTTCTCTCTCTCAAATTCCTGTTCAAATAACAATCAGCAATGATATTGACTACCGCTTAGAAGAGCTCCCGTAGAAACGTATTCATAGAATAAAGAAAGTTTAGAACACCCTGTCACCATCAAAGTACGTAAAGTAATAACATTGACCTTGAACAGCATTAACGGAAGACATAAATAGACATGGGACACACTGAACAACAGAGCTACTAAAGGCCACTAAATGATTGTTTTATGACAGCTTGTTGGCTGTCGGATGACATATTTAAAGTTCAATGCAGGGCTGTTCAGTCACAGTGAAGTATATAAACATATCTGCATTTCGACAGGCTTCCTCTTATCTTCTTCATGTTTACACACACATATATCTGAAAATTTTTGTTGCATGTCCTTTACAGAACATTGCAGTTAACCCCAACATGTATTGGCTGTTTGTAATTAACTAGGCAATTTTAGCTCAGTAGTTTGCCTGTGTGGTATGTTAAGGTGATATGAGAGATAGATATCCCCAAATAGTTGATGCCGACTACTAATTGGAAACCAGAAATGGCTCGCAAAACTTCATAGTATTGGATCAGACACATCTGGTAGAATTCCACTAAGGTATCAGGTAAGGTTTTCTAGTAGAAGGCCAAGGGAGCACAGGAAAGGCACTGCCTTCAGAGAGGAGAATGTTCACTCTTGTAGGACTGAAGACGAGTAGTATCTCTGCCACACAGCTCTCCTGATCTGCATCCCCCAGATAGCGTTATAGCATTATCACTATAATATTTAACACAGTCACACACACACATAATTATGCCAAATAATTAACTAACTCCTTGGAAAACTTAAAAGATTATAATGGATGTTTTTGGATGATATGCACAATGGTCATCAGAAAAAACACATTAATTAACACTATGAATGTTAATTGTCAGTATTAATAATACTCCGTTGTAATGCCCACGCACATACTCTGGCTTAGTTAAATATGATAGTTTGTTTGATTGTTCGCTGTTGATTCTATTTTTGGTTGCAGGCTATTGGTAGTTGGTAGGTTGGGTGATAGTTTGTGGTACTAATGTGGGTTGGGCGGTGAAGTTCAGCTCTGAGTGGTCAATGGTTAATTCATGGTCGTCACTCTTCACTGCATTAGAAAGGTAAGATCCATCAGTTTTCATTGGAAATCTTCCTAGTAGGCCAAACGTAAGCACCCCATATAAGCACAAACATGTAGGCCAATAAACCATCGTATGTCTTTAAAGACACGATCAATAAACACGTACCCACCCTCATAAGAAAGTTGGGTATCCTACATAATCTGCCCTTGGATCCTTTAACCTTCCCTGGGGTAAGATCTTGTCATCCCTTGTTTCGGTTCAAATGGTATGATGCGATGAATATACACATCTATATGTATATGACATATGTAGCCAACATCTCAAGACTGCAAGACATGTTCCATCATATTTATTCAATTAGTTTCTCAATCATCCCTACTACGCGGATGTCCAGTCGCCTAGTTTACTGGGCGCATCTAGATAATGGTGATATTCTCACCAAGTTCTGGTGATACCTCTTTCCAGTGTATATGGTTGTGTATGCTTATAATATGCACATATGTCATATCATTAGCAAAATAATAGAATATTAAGCACATTGTATTATAAGGTTATAAATAAGCACACTGTATTAAGAGCTTAACAAATTGTGAAGAAGATATCTTGGTAGGTCCTCTCATTAAGTGTAGAACAAGCAAAGAAGATAATGAACTAACTTATGTTACTTTTTAGAAAAATTATATCTCATTAAATGTAATTATACCAAGCAAGGGAGATTACAAAGTAATACGTACTTCACTAGATAGAAAATAAACTATCAGTAATCTTTATAGCAATTAATTTGGCAAAAAAAATGTCTCCAAACCCTATTCTAACATTTAGAGAAGTGATGAATGGGTTCAAATCCTTTCATGCTGTCCAAACCATTACTGATGTTACTACAGGTATATCTTACCCCATTTTTCCAGGATTGTCTTCTATGGTAAATCCACACACACATTAAATGAATTACACAAACCTTGCCAGGTCAGAGCTACATTTCAACTGACACCAGCTCGCCTTTTCTATCCATCATATAACGAGTTGGTGTTATTCCCACTACCGAGTGTTATTTTATAATTAGTTAATTCACGTCATTGTTTAGTCTGCCTTCCGTTAAGTCTGTGGGGTAAAGTAAGCAATCTCCTTTCACTGTGATAGTCAGATTGTCCTGTTTCTGTTCCCACATTCTGTTTATACAGCATTCATTTAGGTGTTTTCCTGTTTATCTGTCTCCATGACGGTAAAGAAAACATTGCGTAGTGCGAGATGGAATGTTTCAGAAAGTTGCAGGTTTTTTTTTCATGTTAATGTCACAGCCATTGATCCGTATTATGTGAACGCCTCATACCATCTAAATCAAGGCAAAACGGTCTTCTTCTAAATCGCGTGCAGGTGGCATCGAGCCATTGACAGTTTCAATATTCTCTAAGCTACAGCGCTGGTTATATATTGGAAATATAGGCAGCAATTAGTCAGCCTGACGCAATCGTCTGATTTTCTATGTTTGCAAAAGGAAGACAATTTTTCACTGTGAGGAGAGATACATTGAAATGTGCATCTGTGGTTTGAAAAACCTATTTCTACAAGTAGTGTTTTTTTTTCCTTCAAAACTTACAAACACACAGAGTCGACTGAGCTCCAGAGTCACCGACGCAAAGATGGAAAATTAGTTGAGAGTAGTAACATCATCAATACTAGCCAACGTCACACGCCTCACCAAGGATAAGTAATTCCAGCCATTAAGTTCATCATCATCATCAAGTGCCATACCAGTAGTTAGGGGGCGCAAAACAGGTATTATTTATGGTGGTTTATGTGGTTGCTGCCGCCATAAATCCTGATATACGGGGTTATCCCACCCTCTTGTTTCGTCACAAAACTGCACATACGGGGACTACTTTTTCAAAGGATATAACTCATGAATAACAATTCGACTGGATTATCGCGGTTTCTTCCCTTTAGAGAACATTTTTATGATTGTATATTTTATTTTGTATTTTGTAAGTGATAAAATGTAAGAAAGAGAGTGCTGAAATGCTATGTAGAACCAGATGTGCTGTATGGCTGTGAATCTTGGAATGTAAATGAACAAATTAAGAAGAAATTAGAAGCAACAAAGATGTGGTTCCTGAGACGATTGTTGCGAATTCCTTGGACTACCAGAGTAACTAACGACGACTGCCTGACACAGGCTAATGAAACTAGAACATTATATACAACAATAAGACAAAGACAAACATCTTTCTTCGGTCACGTGATGAGAAAAGAGGCATTGGAGAACGTCGTAACAACTGGAAAGATCGAGGGGAAGAGAGGCAGAGGCAGACCAATAGAAATGATGCTGGATGGGTTGAGATGGTGGTATGGAGGAATATCAACAGCAGAGTTGATCCAGAAAACCAAAGACCGAGATCTACGGAGAGCCATGAACGCCTACGCCAGCCGGCAGGGCACTTGATGATGAAGTGAAAAAAATATAATGATTATTAGTACTTATTAGTGACCGTGATTAAACACTATCATCATGAGGTTGCAGAGCGTCAAATGACAACATTAATAAAGTAAAGATGGTTGTTAATAGCTGGTGTAGTGGTCGGGATGTGTGTGTGTGTGTGTGTGTGTGTGTGTGTGCGTGCGTGCAGGGGCGGAGTGTACGGCACTCGAGGATGCAGTGGGTGAGGGCGAAGAGGTTGGGCGTGGTGGTGCAGGCGCATTGGGTGGGGCGAGGGTATTCGAACCCTCGAGCCGTGGAAGGTTTCATATGAAAATCGTAATAAGCTAAGCATGTACATACTGCAGTTATATGATCTGTAGAGGAATGTAGTGGTCTATACATCATCATCATACGGGTTACAGAGCTTCAAATGACAACCTTAAAAAAGGAAAAATTGCTGATATTATTTATTGTAGCGGGTATAGTGTAGTGAAATTCGTTGGTAATGGGTGGGTGAGTGGTGAGTTAGCTAAATAAGTGCTCCCAAACAGTATCATCATACGGTTTCAAAGCTTCAACTGAAAACCTTAAAAAGTAAAGATGTCCGGCTTTATCGACTCTAGCGGGTATGGCTTAGTGAAATTCGTTGGTAAGGGGTGGGTGAGTGGGGAAATAGCTAGATAAGTGCTTCTGGTCGTTATTAAGGTGTGAGAGAGTGGTGGAGTGGCTAGATAAATACGTCTGGGCCTTGTTAAGAGCGGGAGGAGGTGTAAGATAAAGACTCTCAGTCATTGTAAAAGGGTAGGTGAGTCGAGGAAAGGCTAGATAGGTGCTTCTATTCATTGCTAATGGGTGGTCGAGTGGCGGGGTGGCTAAATAAATACGTCCTTCCTTGATAAGAGCTATAGGTTAAGTCTCATAATAAAGTCTGGGGCATGAACTCGTAGTTGGTTGACTTGGGGGTGACCGTATGGGTGACTCATCACGGGGTTATGTCGGCGGGGGTGAACGTACATGGACGTGTCCAGAGCTGTATTCTCGGAAAAACCAGGGGTGGCTCATACCGACCCCACAGCTGTGAAATCGCCTGAACATGCCTGAACATGTTTATGGGGAAATTATTTGGGGTGGGACTGTAAACACTCGAAAACAACTGGAAGTACGATTACGGTATAACAATACACATACTTACAAACTGCTGTCTAGACATGCTGTAATAAAAAATATCTAGATGGATTACAGTATACATCTAACCGATAAATCAGACCGACTGAACTACACACAAACGGTATTCACACATAGCATGACACAGCATTACAGCCTCCATCCCATTACAGTCAACACCAGAAGCACTACAAAACTGTGACGACCAACTATAGTCAGCGAGGTAAACCCCAGGCATGTCTTCTGCTCTAAAGATTTTCTGTTGGTGGTATGTAACTGGCACATCAGACTGTTCTTCTTTTGCTCCTTCCTTAATTAATCTGTCGCCGCTGGCGTTTCCGGGTACTCCACAGTGGGATTTTATCCAGTATGTGGTGACTATATGCCGACTGCTAAGTTTAGAAAGTAGTATCCTTAGTACTGGCAATGTCCCAGACAGGTGGAGGCCGAGCACTGATTTTGCATCTGTCAATAGCACCTAATGGTACAGCCAAGACACGAGGGTAATGGCTACGAGTAGTCAAATATGGCGCTGTTTCCGGTCGCATGTGGAACGGCTACAACCAGACCACGTGCTCACGGGCTACGAGTGGGCAAAGATGGCGACGCATCCGATCACACATGGTTAAATGGCTACATCTAGACCACGTACTCACTGGCTAAAGCCTGTCAAAGAAGACGGTGCTTCCTGTCACATACACAAGGACACAACCAGACCACATGCTCACTGGCTAAAGTTGGTCAAAGATGGTGCTGCATCTGGGCTCCCGTGCTCATTGGCTAAGACCGGTCAAAGATTGCTCTGCATCTGATCACATGTGATTAAATGACTACAACGAGACCACATGCTCACTAGCTAAAACCGGTCAAATATGGTGGTGCTTTCTGTTACATGCATAAGGACACAACCAGACCATATGGGTTATAGTTACAGCCGGCCAAAGTTGACCTCGCAACTGGTCACACGTGTAATGGCACATCCGAGACACGGGCACACTGGCTAAAGCCAGTCAAATATGACCCTGCTTCCGGTCACATGCATAAGGGTACAGCCAGTACACGTGGCTAATGAGTCATCCGGTCAATGATCGCTAGGTATCCAGTGACGTGCATAAAGATACACTTGGAACACGTGGCTAATGACTCAACCGGTCAAAGATGATGGCGCATCCGGTCACATGTGTAATGGTACATCCGAGACACACGGTTAAGAGGGATGCTACAGAAAAAGGACGCCCTTTCCGTTTTCTAGCCAGGGAACCTAACTCATGATGATCACCGTGTATGGGAGTGATTCCATTACATCATACACATTGCATACGAAGGCTAAAATGGTCACCCTTCACTCTCTCTCTCTCTCTCTCTCTCTCTCTCTCTCTCTCTCTCTCTCTCTCTCTCTCTCTCTCTCTCTCTTCTATATCCGTGTAGTCCTAGGATCACCGAGTAACACCAAAGGACACCCTGGCATCAATACAACATAAACAAATTTTCATACTTTTCATAAGTTTGGCCGAGATATTTCGTTATGTGTACCATATTTTTCACAATTGGTTAACAAATTTTCCTACTTGGTCAGTATCTTTCCCACTTGGTTAACAAACTTCCTACTTTTTATAAGTTTGGTAGAGATATTTCTGTATTTGGCCGATATTCTGCACATTTGGCTAACAGATTTTCCTCTTTTTTATAAGTTTGAGTTAGATATTTCTCTCTTTGGCCGTTGCCATATATTTTTGAAGGGAGTGGGAGATCACTGTAGTGCATGCCCCATTTCTAAACCAAGAAGTTGGGCCCCATCCTCTTCTATCTTCAATAACCCCAGAATATGACCCTCGAGTTATCTGCAGGCCTCGTCTTATTAATTTAGTCTAGGAGATATAGATTATGGCCCTGGTGAGAATAGTAATTACTAACTGGGAATCTGCCCCTTCTCCAAGGATTCTTTTAGCTCTTGAGCCCCCCCCCTTTTTTTTCATTCTGAGGAAAGTCTGGAGAATTTTCTCAGCCTGATTTATGTTAAGAAAGCATGGATGTTGAGCAGTTGATAGACCTTGAGTCTCTCCCAATTTAATATTCCTTCATGAGTTAATTTGTTTTTAAACAATTAAACACATAACCAATCACAATAGATCTTGACAACTTGGTGTACACACATAAGATGGTGAATCACAGATAGGTTGAACTGACTAATCAACACAGATAAGTTAATGTTAATTATTTATTGACTGGGCCTGTGTCTTCTGGCCTGATAGATACATCTTCTAATGTGGTTTACACAAGATAAATTAGAAAAATGCATATAGGACCAATGTCACAGTCCATCAACAAATAGGCATCAATACATAAGATGTCAACAAGTATGGAAACATATTGTAAACATATGAATGTTGTACTTGTTAAGTGTGGAGATAATACATATACATTTATGTATCAGTTCTTGAGACTGATTGTTGTGTGTTATTTACGAGATATGTAACCTTGCGATTGGAGGATTAGGATAAGCCTGGGTCCTTCGACTGATGGATCCTCTTCAGTTCTGCCCGTGTAGCTTCTCTGAAGGCTTCCCATACTCTGCTCACGGCCAAGTCTTCCTCCATCTCTAGTGCGGTTCATCTCTTTTTCTCTGGTCTGGTTTGGTTGGTTGGCCAGTTGGTTGCCAGTTGGTTGCCAATTGGTCGCCAATGGGTTGCCACCAAGAATTCACTGTGTAAAATACACATAAACATATACAATTCTACCAATGCAATATTCTAGAAGTAGGTCGGAAAAACCTAAATTCCTGAAGTAGGAACTAGTCCCCCTCCCTTCTTTTCTCTAATCTAGTGTTGGGTCAATTTGGGGTGGTCAGAGTTTATCACACTGTGTACTCCTGGTATCACTGTTTCCTGCTGTATGTAAGTTCTCATTGGACCTGGGGTCAGTGAGACGTGTACAGTAAGACAGTGACAAGAGTGAGGGGGTGTCAAGATGCATGTGAATAAATGGCATACATTTATAACATTTCTACCACTCCATTGGGTTTGTAGTGTGTATAAATGGGTCTCTGTGTTTTCCCAATTAACCAACTTGTCCTTCTTCTTTGTATAATAACTCCTCTCCCATTACCTTTTGTTGTTGTGGTGTTGAGTGTTGGGTTGTGTGTTGTTGTGTTTGTTAAGTTATGTTGGGTAATGAGTAAAGTCAACTTCTGGTGGTGGAGTTCCGCGAAGCATAACTTTTCTGATGTAATGCAGTTCATAAGTGCCCTTATCTAAGTAAAATCTGACATAAATATAAATATTTATTCCATCAAACCCTATTTATTCAATAGATGAAGGAGAAAGGAAAGATTTGATTTCTCTTTCAGCTTTCTAGATTGTAAACAGGCATAGATAAGTCTTGTTTTCTTCCTCTTCTTCTTCGTTCATCCAGAGTTTTTTTTTCGGATGTGATTGCGTTGTGCCTGTTTACAGCAGAGCTGCGTTCTTGCGCCGTTAGGCCGACACATCCGACTTCTGCGGGCATTTGTTGACCGGGTTAACCTTCCCGGGGGTTTCTTAGGACGTTTGACTCTCACTGTTGTGGTGTTATCCCCCATCTCAGCTGGTCCATATAGAACAGCCAAAGATCCTGGTCAGTCCTCAAGGGAAGGCAAGGGCAGACCATGGGCATTCCCCGCCATCCAAGGAGGCTTCCATACTTGCAGAGCCGGTACATAGCGCTCTGGTACTGGGCTCACCCAAGGAATCATCACGTCCTGCACATGGCTGCTTAGCCTCACTTCCGTATATTGGGCCTTCCGTTCACCATAGGCTGTTCTTCCGGAAACCAGAAGTATGCAGTCTGCAGATGACATTCACACAGTGAGCTTTCGATTCGGACTTTCCATGTAATGGATTTGCTAGCCAAGCAATATTCCATTTCGTGCCACTAGGACACTTTCCACCTTTTATGAAGCCCACACAGTGGGCTTTTGATTCAGACTTTCCACGTAATGGATTTGCTATCCAAGCAATATTCCATTTCGTGCCACTAGGACACTTTTCCACCTTTTATGAAGCCCACACAGTGGGCTTTTGATTCGGACTTTCCACGTAATGGATTTGCTATCCAAGCAGTATTCCATTTCGTGCCACTAGGACACTTTTCCACCTTTTATGAAGCCCACACAATGGGCTTTTGTAAGTCTTGTTTTAAAACGAGGCACTTGTTCTAGTACACTAACTGTCTGATTCGCTGTAGATAGTGATAGCATTTGAAGCAGTGTTTCTAATGAAATGCACAAGAGTGTCTCAGAATCATCACTTCGTACAGTTGTCCAGAATAGAATGTAGTATTATTATGCACTTCTTAAAGTTAATAACTATCTTTAAGAATATCAGAGATTGCAGTATTCGAAAAGAGTATTAGAGTTTCAGTTTGCCCGGGAATCGGCTCTGCGTCGTCAGAATCTACAGTCGAGAATTTTTCACTTCAGAGGTTTTAATTTATAATAATACATTTCAATTGACATTACAAACACTGGATACCATTACTTGTCACTTGATACATCTGGTCATCAGTTTAATCAAAGGAGTAACAAGCTTACCCCAGATCTAGACTTTCTGCCGTCCCTATTTGAAAATGTGGTCACACCAGCTTTTATGTCTGTTCATCAGGCGGGTTGCAGTCGAAGTGCGCGATTAACATATTCTAAGCGGGCTTTCGAATGGAGGCGTTGTCACGTGTCTGTTCTTATCCAATGATCTCCTGAGTTTGGGCTGATGAAATGTTTCCTAGAATTGACGTCATCTGTCACTTGTTCCAGTTTCAGTTTTGATGTTGCGTTAGTTTTTAAGGTTTGGTTTCAGTTTGCGTTGGTGTAGTCAATTGTTTTATATGTTCCCCTCTCTTTGGCGTGCATTCTTGTCAACTGAATAATGGTGGTTAGCGGTTATACCACAGCCGTTAATTTTTCATACTTGCTTAACAAAGTTTTATACTTTTCATACGTTTGGCGCAGATAGTTCGTTACTTGGTCAATATTTTCCCCATTATTGTCTTACTTGGCCAAGCGTTCTTCCTTTTGGTTAACAAATTTTCATATTTTTTATAAGCTTGATCGAGCTATTTCTGTATTTGGTCAGTCTTGTTCCCCATTTGGCTAACAAGTTTTCCTACGCTTCTTAAGCTTGTCCGAGATATTTCTGTATTTGGTCTAACTTTATTCCCATTTGGCTGACAATTTTCCTACTTTTCATTAGCTTGGACAAGATATTTCGTTACGTGGTCAATATCTTTCCTATTTGACTAACAAATTTTCCTACTTGGTTGATATTTATCCCCCATAGGTTAACAATTGTTCCTACATTTTATTAGTTTGGGCGAGATATTTATGTATTTGACCAATAATTGTTATACTTTGTCTAACATATTTTCTTATTTGACGGTTAAAGTGGCACATAGAAGGTGTATTTTTGTCTGGTTGTGAAGGTTAGCACTGAGAATGCACACTGAAAAACATATATTGGTCTCGGAAATGGTTTCTGGAGAAAGATGTAAAGACTCGTATGTACACATAGAGAGGTAATGAAAGTGTAGATGTCTAATTTTCTATGTGAAAGCGTCGCTAGTTATGAGAGCGGACACGTGACATGTCATGTTACATGCATTGCCTAAGGTTGAATGGGGACAGTTTGATGTGTTCGTGTGTAATATTATACATCTGTTAACATGCACTAGCCACTCGTCTTGTATGACCCGATAGCTGTTACGTACAGATACGACTTCCCCGACTAGCCTCGGTGATCATATCTCTGCACAATGAGTATGAGAAAGACTTAGTCAGACACTGTGATGACTTGTTTACACGCGCGTATGCTGCTTTCGAGACCGGTTTATGTTGTATTGATGCCAGGGTGTCCTTTGGTGTTACTCGGTGATCCTAGGACTACACGGATATAGAAAAGAGAGTGAGCGAGAGAGAGAGAGAGAGAGAGAGAGAGAGAGAGAGAGAGAGAGAGAGAGAGAGAGAGAGAGAGAGAAGGGTGACCATTTTAGACTTCGGACGCAATATTAACTATGTAATGGAATCACTCCCATACACGGTGATCATCATGAGTTAGGTTCCCTGGCTAGACAACCGAAAGGGCATCCTTTTTCTGTAGTATTCCTCTTATCCGTGTGTCTTGGATGTACCATTACACATGTGACCTAGCAACGCCATCTTTGACCGGTTGTGTCATTAGCCACGTGTTCTAAGTGTATCTTTATGCATGTCACTGGATACCTCGCCATCTTTGATCGGATATCTCATTAGCTACGTGTACTGGATGTACCGTTATGCATGTGACCGGAAGCAATCCATCTTTGACTGGTTTTAGCCAATGAGCCCGTGTCTCGGATGTACCATTACACATGTGATCGGCTGCGAGGCCATCTTTGCCGGCTGTAACTATGACCCATGTGGTCTCGTTGTGTCCTTATGCATGTAACAGAAAGCACCACCATATTTGACCGGTTTAAGCTAGTGAGCATGGGGTCTCGTTGTAGTCATTTAATCACATGTGATCAGATGCAGCGCAATCTTTGACCGGTTTTAGCCAGTGATCACGGAGCTAAGATGCAGCACTATCTTTGACCAACTTTAGCCAGTGAGCATGTGGTCTGGTTGTGTCCTTGTGTATGTGACAGGAAGCACCGTCTTCTTTGACAGGCCTTAGCCAGTGAGTACGTGGTCTGGATGTAGCCATTTAACGACGTGTGATCGGATGCGACGCCATCTTTGCATACTCGTAGCCAGTGAGCACGTGGTCTGTTTGTAGCCGTTCCACATGCGGCCGGAAGCAGCGCCATATTTGAGCACTCGTAACCATTACCCTCGTGTCTCGGATGTACCATTAGGTGCTATTGACAGATGCAAAATCAGTGCTCTGGCCTCTCCTGTCTGGGACATTGCCAGTACTAAGGATACTACTTTCTGAACTTAGCAGTCGGCATAAGGTCACCATATACTGAATACAATCCCACTGTGGAGTACCCGGAAACGCCAGCGGCGATCGATTGGTTAAGGAAGGAGCAAAAGAAGAACAGTCTGATGCGCCAGTTACATACCACCAAAAGAAATTATTTAGAGCAGAAGACATGACTAGGGCTTACCTCGCTGACTGTGTTTGGTCGTCACAGTTTTGTAGTGCTTCTGGTGTTGACTGTAATGGGATGGAGGTTGTAATGCTGTGTTATGCTATGTGTGAATACCGTTTGTGTATAGTTCAGTCGGTTAGTTTTATACTGTAATCCCTCTAGATATTATTATTACAGCATGTCTATACAGCAGTTTGTAAGTATGTGTGCCGTTATACCGTAATCGTACTTCCAGTTGTTTTCGAGTGTTTACAGTCCCACCCCAAACAATTTCCCCATAAACAGGTTCAGGCATGTTCAGACGATTTCACAGCTGTGGGGTCGGTATGAGTCACCCCTGGTTTTCCGAGAATACAGGTCTGGACACGTCCACGTACGTTCACCCCCGCCGACATAGCCCCGTGATGAGACACCCAGGCGGTCATCCTCAACCCAACCAACTACGAGTTCATGCCTCAGAATTTGTTATGAGACCTAATCTTCGGCTCTTATCAAGGAAAGGACGTATTTATCTAACCGTCCCACCACTCGACCACCCCTTAACAATGATCAGAAGCACCTATCTAGCCTATCCTCGACTCACCCACCCTTTTACAATGACCAAGAGTCTTTATCTAACATCTCCTCAGGCTCTTAACTAGGCCCAGACGTATTTATCTAGCGACTCCACCACTCGTTCACCCATTAATAACGATCAGAAGCACTTATCTAGCTACACTTCCACTCACCCACCCTTTGCCATCGAATTTCACTAAGCCATACCCGCTACAGTCGACAAAGCCGCCATCTTTACTGTTTAAGGTTTTCAGTTGTAGCTCTGAAACCATATAATGATAGTTTTCGCGAGCACTTATCTAGCTACTACGCCCCTCACCCACCCCTTAACAATGAATTTCACTAAACCATACCCGCTACAATCAATAATATCGGCCATCTTTGCCTGTTTAAGGATTTCATTTGAAGCTCTGTAAACCATTTGATGATAGTGTTCAAAAGCACTTATCTAGCTATTTCCTCACTCACCCACCCCTTACCAACGAATTTCACTACACTATACCTGCTACAATCAATAATATTGCCAATTTTTATTTTTTAAGGTTTTCATTTGAAGCTCTGTAACCCGTATGATGATGATGTATAGCCCACTACATCCCTCTGCAGATCATATAATTGCCATATTTACATGCTTACCTATTACGGTTTCCATATGACACCCATCGCGGCTCGAGGGTTCGAGTCTCCTCACCCCACCCTATGTGCCTGCACCACCATGCCCCAACACCTGCACCCTCACCCACCGCATCCTCGAGTGCCGTGCACCCCACTCCCGCACGCACACACACACACACACACACATCCCGACATCTACACCCGCTACTAACCACCATCTTTACTTTATTAAGGTTGTCATTTGAAGCTCTGCAACATGTATGATGATAGTGTTTAATCCCGGCCACTTTTAACTACTAATAATCATGACATTTTATGATCACTTACGAAATAAAAAATAGAATCAAAAAATGTTCTCTAAAGGGAAGAAACCGCGATCATCCAGTCAAATTGGTATTCGTGAGTTATATCCTTTGAAAAAGTAGTCCCCGTAGGTGCGGTTTTGTGACGAAACAAGGGGGCGGGATAACCCCGTATATAAGGATTTATTTTGGCGGCAGCCACCAAATAAACCACCATAAATAATACATGTTTTGCGCTCCCCTAACTACTCATACCATCTGGCGTAGGCGTTTATACCTGTCCATTTGCCTCGGTCTTTGGTGTTCTGTACCAACTCTGCTACTGGTATTCCTCCATGCCATCGTGTCAATCCATCCAGAATCATTTCTCTTGATCGGCCTCTTCCCCTCGATATTTCCAGTACTCACGACGTTCCCCAATCCCTTTATTCTCATCACATGACCAAAGAAAGTTGTTTTTCTCTTTCTTATTGTTGTATATAATGTTTAATTTCATTAAGCTATTTTTGGCAATAGTTGTTAGTTACTCTGTCAGTCCTAGGAATTCGTAACATTCGTCTTAGGAACCACATCACTGTTGCTTCCAAGTTCTTCCTAATTTGTTCATTTACATTCTTAGATTCACTGCCATACAGCAATAGAGGTTCTATATAGCACATCAGCTCTCTCTTTCTTACATTAAATGATAGTGACTTATTGCATAACATACTTTTCATTTTCTGAAATGCAGCTTTTCCTAGCCTTATTCTGCTCTCTCATTACATTAAAAAAAAAGGGGGGGGGGGGGTGTCATTAAATATTTGACCAAGTATAAAAAATTAGTTGCAAATCCTTTTACATGCTGTCGTAGTCAACCCCAGCATTTGGTTTGACGATTTCTTGACAAGTTAACGCTACGTAGTTCACCGTTGCTTTCTGAACGACCGGCAGTCATGACATTGTATGAACACAAGATGGTCTGCTGCCAAATCGCCAGCAGCTATGTTGCGAATGGAGTATGCAGAATTACAAATAGCGTCCGTTATTCCTTCGCCAGAGAGCTGGCAGTATGTTAAATCACTTTATTATAGATACATTTAAGTTAAATGTATCTATAATAAAGTATTTGGATTCTGACAGTATAAGCTCGCTACTCTGTAGAATTTCGATTTATTATCTACCAGTACAAGCTGGCATAGAGGAAACTGAGAAATAATTACAAACATTGCTCAACTAAATCAATGACATAGCCCGGGCTTGTGGCAGGAAGATAAATGCTAGTTAAACAAAAGTTATGATAATTGCCAAATAAATCCAAACTATAAAACATGGAGCATCGACAGTAAGATTATTGAACTCGTGCGTACGTTTCTCATTCTAGGTCAGCTCATTATAGAGAATGTTCGTTATGAAAAAACATCAGTAATGAGATGTTGGCAAAGAACCGTTTTATACACCCTGCGGGGCATCGGGCATACGGTGCTAGATTCATATTTTATAGACTGCACAATTTATTGCCTGTCATATTTCGCTGCATCTCGACAGGTACACACTGTAGAACACAATATAGACTGAAGCAATAAAATCAATTCTTCGAGCTGAAATATACAACACACATATGGGAATTGATTTGAATTGTCTATAACGGCAATTTTAAACTGACTATAATGTCTCTTTGTTTGCACAAAGTGTTTTATAAACCACCATGTTTAAGGCCAATCGGCATCCAGTGGGTGGTGTGATAAATATCACATTGACCGCAGTTACTTATTGAGACATTTCCTAGTAACCATTATAATTTATAAATTGGGTCGATATGGGACCTGGGGTAAATTTTTTTTTTAAATCCACCGTGGCGCGAATTCGAAACAATGAAAACCATGGCCGAATGTTGAGGCGGGGCAAAGAATGAATAATCACTGTGCATACATGGACAGAGGCAAAAAATTATTCTGAAACATGGACTGACACACACGCTTACACATACTCGCGCCCATACAGACTTCATAGAAGACGAAAGAACATAAAAGCTGTTCAGATGATTTTATCGCATTATTCCAACAGTGAACTAGACGCACAATAGATACATTCAACACATTCTTAAAGACGTATCTCATATAGACAACTGTATTTAACATGGACAACAAATACGCTGCCACAATAAGAGACATGAAATTCTCACTTTTGTGGAAGGCAAAATTTCAATGGAAAGGAAACTCGAGAACATCAAGAAGCAGCTATATCACACAGGCAAGGGTCTGAGAGTTCAGACTTTCCCTTGGCTGAAAAGAATTGCATCAGAGGACAACACAGTGTCATAATCAGACCACTTCAAGCCCAGTCGTTGGACTAACTTGATAATATCATTATCTATCAGACGTACGTCCTACCGAAGCAGCACGATGGAAGAGAAAAATATATTGTGATAAATTCACATATATCAGCAATTATTGCATGCATCCTTTATAAAGTTAAGATGTTTAATGATATATATATATATATATATATATATATATATATATATATATATATATAATATATATATATATATATATATATATATACATATATACTTGTATCCTTGCCAATGCTATGGACTTCATGCACTGTCTCTCAGTATCCGACCTCCACCAGTTCCCGACGAGCTTCCGTTATAATGAGCGCGATGGTCAAGTTAATAGCGAACTGCGCTGATACTGTCACGAGCATGGTGGAACACGGGTTCGATTCTCTGGCTCGTCGCCTGCGAAAGTGAGGAAATATTGAACAACTACTACTTTGGGACAAATTATTATTATGATTGTCGGATACGCAATCTGGAAGTTCAGTTCAGAGAATTCTTCTGTTCTCCGCATTGATTAGAATTTGCCCAGGAGTACATTTGCTTATACAAACTGTAACTTCTTCTTCTTCTTTTTCTTGCTCTTTATCTTTACATTTATTAGAAGTCACCCTCAGCTGATACTAAACCCTCGGTCTTCTTCTTTTTCTTCGTTCATCCGGAGTTTTTTTTTCGGATGTGATTGCGTTGTGCCTGTTTACAGCAGAGCTGAGTTCTTGCGCCGTTAGGCCGACACATCCGACTTCTGCGGGCATTTGTTGACCGGGTTAACCTTCCCGGGGGTTTCTTAGGACGTTTGACTCTCACTGTTGTGGTGTTATCCCCCATCCCAGCTGTTCCATATAGAACAGCCAAAGATTCTGGTCAGCCCTCAAGGGAAGGCAGGGGCAGACCATGGGCATTCCCCGCCATCCAAGGAGGCTTCCATACTTGCAGAGCCGATACATAGCGCTCTGGTACTGGGCTCACCCAAGGAATCGTCACGTCCTGCACATGGCTGCTTAGCCTCACTTCCGTATATTGGGCCTTCCGTTCACCATAGGCTGTTCTTCCGGAAACCAGAAGTATGCAGTCTGCAGATGACATCCACACAGTGAGCTTTCGATTCGGACTTTCCATGTAATGGATTTGCTATCCAAGCAATATTCCATTTCGTGCCACTAGGACACTTTTCCACCTTTTATGAAGCCCACACAACGGGCTTTTGATTCGGACTTTCCACGTAATGGATTTGCTATCCAAGCAATATTCCATTTCATGCCTCTGGGTCTTCATGCACCTTTAAATGTCAACCTGTATGCAGTTAAAGTAAGCTGCGGTCAACTTGAGCTTGTTGATATCTCCATAGAGCTTGTCCTCAAATGAAGCAGATGTGGGCCAAAATATCTTTCTCTGGTCTGCATACGTTGGGCAATCCTGCAGCAAATGTTTTGCTGTCATTTTTCCAGTTCTACAATTACATTCATCGGTATCTCCTATCTTTAGTTTATTGAACAAGTGGTATTTCAGCCTGTTATGTCCTGTGCGGAGTCTGAAGATTGCTACTTGTTCTCTTCGGTCAAGTTTGTAATATGCATCATCCTTCTGATGGCCTGGATGCTCTGATTCCCATTTGGTTCTATAAGTGCTTTTTATCAACCTCTTTGCCTCATTATAGGTTATGTCTATGTCAGGCTGTGGTAGTCGTCCGCCCTCTTTTGCCAGTCTGTCAGCCTCTTCGTTTCCAGGTATACTGCAATGTGATGGGATCCACTGTATTACAACTTTTTTGGATTTCTGGCATAGACCATGGAGTGCTGCTCTTAGGTCAGTTAGCTCTGTGCTGCTATTGCTCTTCAGTATTGAGACAACTGACTTTGCATCTGTGAAGATAGCTATTTGCTTCTCTTTATTTTCCTCCATCAGGAGCATTTCTGCTGCAGTTTTCAAAGCCTCTACCTCCGCTTTGAAGTTACTTGAAAATTTTCCAGTTGCCATTGAATGTGTTTTTTTCACTCCATTTTTTTAAATTTAGGAGAATTCCTCCTCCTCCATTCTCTATTGAATTTTTGGCTGATCCATCTGTATATGCATGGGTCCAATTCCTGCTTGGGTAATGTTCTTTTATGTAGTTTAGGGTTATTTCTCTTCTTTCGGTTTCATGCTGAGTGTTCTTTTTCTCAATACCAGGAATGTTTTCTATCATCTCAGGCAGTTGCTGCTGTCTCCAAGCTGGGAACTTGTGTGCATTGTGTATGGGCTTGACTGTTGATATGTTAAGTATAGGATCTGCCCTAATCCTTCGTTTTGCAGTTTCTACAAAGTTGCTACGCTTCAGTCTTCCCTTTCCAAAACCATTAAATCTGTTGTACATAGGGTGGTCTGTCAATCTTCTAAATTTTTCTGCTTGTTGCTGGGCTCTGCTATCTCTTCTATCCTGCATTGGTTGTAAACAAGTGATCTTTTCTAGTTCATTAATAGGCGTTGTCTTCAGGCTTCCAGTTATGATTCGCATTCCTTGGTTTTGGACTCTACTTATTTTGTTAAAGTTTGACTTAGCTGCTGTTGCCCAAGCTGCAATGCCATTTTCCAGTACTGGCCTCACCCGTCCAGTATATAACTTCTTGAGAACTTTCTCATCTGCTCCCCACGTTGTACCAGCAAGCTTTTTCATGATTGCCATTCTCTGCCTTGCTCTTGTTCGATATTTCTCAACCTGTGTCTTCCATGTCAGAAACCCTCGGTATAATTAGTATAGCAACAGTTGATGGAGTGGTACCCATAATTTAGGAGTGGGTTGGTGGTTTCGGGTCAATGCATCTCTAGGAGCAATCAACTACGAGAATCCCAGCCACTTAGGTTCAAGCCAATGATAACCATTTATTCGTGGTGTACGATTAAGACACAGGGCATGCTTTTCTGGAAAACCAGGACAGTGCTCCTAACGCCCAAGTGTGGCACAGGATATTCCTATATACTCATCACAACGGTCTTAACTTTCCCCTATGCCTACGACCGAAGTCGCCATACCACCGGATTAAGTCTGTTTATGACATTTCTTCATTGTCTTTGACCACCCAGCATAATTTCTCTCAGTTTGCTACTGTCTCTTCTCTGCAGATCTTTCCAGTCATCACGATGTTTTCCAATGACTTACTTCTAATTATATACCGAAAGCATACTATTTGTCTTTTTCTTATAGTGCGCATAACATTATACTTTCACTGCTCTCTTCCAGGCAATCACTTTTAGCTACTCCTGCATCCAAGTATTGGCAACATTCGTTTCAGAAATCACATTTCTGGTGCCTCCAGGCTCTTCCTAATTGGTTCGTTAACATTGGAAGATTAGCTGCATACAGCTGATAAACTGACCATACTATTTTCAGTTTTCCAAGACAAGGCTGGCTACACTTCTTCTTCTTCTTCTTCTTCTTCTTCTTCTTCTTCTTCTTCTTCTTCTTCTTCTTCTTCTTCTTCTTCTTCTTCTTCTTCTTCTTCTTCTTCTTCTGCGTTGATCCGGAGTGTTTGTTTTTTTTTTCCAGATGCAGTTGCGGTGTATTGTTATGTACCCTCGGCCCTAAACCCTTAGGCCAACACATCCGACTTTTGCGTGCGTTTTTGACCAGGTTAGCATTCATGGAGGACTCTTACTTTTATGGTGCCGTCCGCATCCCAGTTGGTCGAGTTAGAACGGTCGAATACTTCACGATTAACCCTCAGGTGAAGGCAGGGACAGTCCATGGGCATTATCAGCCATCCAGGGAGTCTTCCATAGTTGCAGAGCCGACATTTAGCGCTCTGGTGCTGGGCTCACTGAGGTAAATCGTCACGTCCTTCTCATGGCTGCTTTAATTCCTCACTTTAATGTAATGGGCCTTTCGTTCGCTACGGGCCGCTCCCCGCACAATCCAGGGTCGGTCAGACTAGACGGCATCCACTCAGCAAGCTTTCGGTTCGAACATGTGCTTGTCGCTGTACCCGGAAAATAAGATAGTTAAAAATGTTCCGGGCACGACGGACATTCTGAAAACTAGCTAGTCAGAGCTGTTCCGAGAACGAGGGACATATCACTCGGACGTTTTTGTGTTGTGTCTAATTTATTTGCGCCCTTAGGCCAGCACATCCGACTTCAGCGGGCGTTTCTACAGGGTTGTCTTCCCGGGGTTTCGAGGGACGTTAGACTCTTACTGCTGTGGTGTCGCCTGCATCTCAGCTGGTCAAGGTAGAACGGTCAAAGACATTACGGTCAACCCTCAAGGGAAGGCAGGGGCAGACCATGTGCATTCCTCGCTATCCAAGGAGGCTTCCATAATTGCAGAGCCGGCACACAGTGCTCTGAGACTGGGCTCACTCGAGGAATCGCCACTTCCTGCTCATGGCTGATTTACTTCCTCACTTCCATGTATTGGGCATTTCGTTGTGCCACTGGTCGCTCCCCACACAAACCAGGCAAGGACAGTCGCTGGCTACACTATCGCTCGTGTACGTCAGGTTGTTTCAATGCCCTGTGTCCATCTTCGTGCTGGCCAACCCTGCCTCTTCCTCCAGAAACCATGCCTTCCATCACTGATTTGTCGTAATCACTGTGGCGTTTACTACGTCCAAAGTATTTCAGTTTCTGAGACATGATGCTGTTTATGAGTCCATTTTCTTCAGTGTTATAATCGTTTAGAATACCTGTATTTTTCTTCTTCTTGATTCACATTATTCTAAGAATATACGCAGTAAAAGATAACCCTACAACAAGAATAACTCAAGGGACATTGCAGATGGGAAAATGTGTTCTTTATATATGAACATAATGCACATCCCTCACCCGTTCAGAATTCGTGTGTTTAGGCATTCTTTCTGTCACATCACTGTGACAGCGAATGTAAATTCTCAGCTCAAGTTGTGAACTGCCTGCATTCATCTCAGAACTTTGACACCACGTGGTTCGGGTTCACCCAATACTTCCCCTCTATGTTGGGTTAGTGTCAGAAAACCACCAGATTAAAAGACTTTACAGCTAGTCGTGTACACTGGTGTACCATACCTGTACGCAGCGTCAGGCTGTGCCGCACATTATACGGATTATTTACATGTCTTTGTACAATTTGAATTTTAAATTAATTATGAGGATTCAGGGAAACTTTGTTGACTTGCGCCTGTTTGCTATAGTTCAGGGAACTGAAGCGCCGACACGACGCTGTAAGCAATGAATTGATGGCTGTCGTCGTGGTGAGAATGGATTCTTAGACAGCGCTCTCCGCTGTGAAAGAAGCCGTTCTTGAATTACTTCTGCCCCTGAACATGACAAAGAGTACACGAAACATTAATACACACTATATTCTCTGCAGACTGCCACGAGTGCAGAGCGAAGCACGATCTTGCGAAAGGAAAAACGGTATGTCAGGAACCCAATAGGCTAAGACTAGTTCC